>APFE030471373.1:0-12826 GCA_000404065.3 Pinus taeda
AATCAACAAATACTCTAACTTCTACACCATGATATCTTAACATTTTCCAAGTTGTGTTAACATTCTTTCTATGATTCACAAAATGATGAAAATACTTAGTGTTTTCATCTTCTTTAGGAATCCACAAGGCTCTATTTTAAGTATATGATTATTTTCGTTATTATTCAAAAACCTGATCATCGAAACCAACTACAACTTGACTAAAGAAAGCTTCCAAATTATCAGTTAATTCTTGCTCATACCCAATTTTATTTTGATATGTCTAAATCAAAAAGCATTATTTTGTCCAGTCTGTGTTGTTGGTGGAATGAATAAATACTAACTTACATGTCCAATTAGATTTTATGATTATTTTCATTTTTTTGGCTTTCCCGCGAGGGAATTTTAACGGGTCACTTTCTTGCAAATTTTAATTGCAAGAAGTTTCTAGTAGGCCAACTATATTTTATGATATCTATATAGTGATTTAGTAGTTAGATTGAATTTAAATGGTTTCCCACTATGTGTTCCAATCTTCTAGAGCATTGGCTAGTGAACAAAGTAACCATGCCACTAAAGTCCACACCCACACCAACTCGCAACCCTTACTTAAAAAAACAATAACTTCATTCCTAAAAGTTATATTCAACTTTTTTGGCTATTTTGAGTTCACTCAACCTTAAACCTCTCCCTTCATTGCCTTTGCATCCAATAGACCAAAATCTTTTGTTCTCTTTCAAAAATGATAATAAATCATAGATAGTTATTTTGGGTCTCCAGTAGATTTTAAATACTTCTACTACAAAGTATAGATTACCTACCATTCTAACATTATTTGCATAACACATTTAGTAATAAACGTTTGCTGCTAGGTAAAACTTATTTAATTAAAATAACATGTTGTATAAAATTTTACCATTTTATTGTGCAACATTAAACACTTAAACTATGCCAACTAAAAAAATTAATAAATATATAACTAAGCCAACTAAAAGAGTAATAAATATTTAATTATTGGTCTTAAAAACATATTCAAAATGACTTGTAAATATCACTATTATTATAAAAATGTGATTTCAATGAGAATCATGCTCAAGTAGTCATGCCAGTTAAAGTAGCTCAAATAGTCATACGAGTTAAAGGTAGTTGAAAATTTAAATCCATTTCTTTCTATAAGTAATTAACGATGCTCCATAACTTCTATAAGCAAGGGTAGTATTTGTAATTGAACGATTGGACAATCATGATATATTTACTTATACAACAAGATAATAATTGTTTGATGGTTATTTCTCTTCTATAGAGATTTACAGATATTATTGAAAAAAATATTAAAACAATAATAAAATTTCTATTAATTAATTTTATAAAAGGATAAATATGAAAAAGAGTTTCAAAAAAGTTACATGAACGACTTTCCGATTTTAAAAAAGTTGTATGAATGTTTAAAAGATCCAAATTAAAAGAAAATTAAAAACTCCATTACCCTTTAATGGAGCAAAATTAAAAGAAAAGCTTTGGATCCTCCATTACATTGTCATTTGAATGCTTTTACCATTGTTCTCGATGTAGTGAATAGTGGTCGCACCTTTTACCATTGTTCTCGATGTAGTGAATGTTTGAGCCTTTGTTTCTTTTTGGAAGATTTATGGTCTTGTGTTTGTTTCAAGCACCAGGGGATCGGAAAATTCTTGCTCAACTGTTGTTCTTGTTTTCTCTGGTTTATTGCTCTTCCATTCTGGCTTTATTGTTTTCATTTTCTCTGGGTTTATTGCTAGGCGATTTGATTCAGTTATCCTGTATATATTTTTATTTAACTTGGCCGGCTTAAATCTGTTTATGAAACTTTAAAACGTGGTTTGGTAATTAAGGCTAAACACCATAAATAAGAATATTATAATTCTTATTTTCACTGGTTAATCAGCGGAATGATTTAGAGATGGTACGAAAGAAGTGGTACAGTTTGCGAAAGCAATAGCAATGTTTGTGCCTTGCATTGACCCGACAATTAAAAAAAGCTCAGTGAGGGAATTTCCGACAATTAAAAAAAGCTCAGTGAGGGAATTTCAGGTATTTTCGATTGCAGATTGCAGTTGAGATTATTTTAGGTTGTTTCAAATTCTGTGTTAAAATTACACGCTCTTGAAATTTCTTAGATTATCCATTCTTAATTTGCTAAGTGGTGTGAATATGTAGTTAAACTAATTTTAATTTTAATTTTAGTTCTAATATATTTCTTGAATTATTTGACATTATTCCTCATGAAATCGATGCTTTCTAATTTTCTGTTAGGATTAGTTTAAATTAATTGAAATTTTGATAGACTTATGATATTATTGGCCATGGTACCTGTACAATGTTATAAATAGAATTATTTGATGAAATTATTCAGCAGAATATGTTAAAACGTTTGTCGCATATTTTTGTGCAAGGATTCAATTCTAGATAAAGGATTCAATTCAATGTTAAGATGGTACTACTTACTCCAATGCTTCCTCTATGGCCAATGCCTCTGCTGCTTACTCTGGTGCCTCCTCTAAGGCCAATTCTCAACTGTAGCTCCGGCTGCCTATGCCTATCCAGCTCTATCTTCGTTCATGTATTCCACGGACCATAACTGACTGCTGCCAACGATTATGACAGCAGAAAAGTGAATGAGAGATGATGAAATTAATACCTCTAACAATTAGAGGGATTGTGTTCTTAATTTAGAGAATATATATGTGAGAGAATTATGTTCTTAATTTAGAGAATATATATGTGAGAGAATTAATATTTGGTGGTATAATGTATAAAAGTAATCACCAAAAGTTTGTGAATATCTTCCCAGAAAATTCGATTGCTCTGCTTCAACTACTTACAAATATCATACCTTGTAGACTGAGCTTTCTCCACCGCGAAGCATCCATTTTAAGTTGAGGAATTTAAGGTTTATGGGACTTCCTGGCAGTTTCATTCTTGCTAATGTTTATGGCAAGGCAATATTTTGTGAAATATCATTAGTTTGGAACCCAGGGTAAACACATTCAACCATCCCATGCCTTCTTCAATGTGAGATCTCTTTAAACACCCACCATTGTCAAAGTTGTGTGATGTTTTCGCTGGAATTAGGGATCAAATACAACACTCTAGCTAAGAATTGCAATGTCTGAGTTTTCATTAAATAAATTTCTCACCAGCAATATCTCAGTGATGCAGTACAGGTGTTGTGGAAGGGAGATTCAGGGATGAGTGGGTTTGCGAATTAAAATTTCAGGTATTTTCGATTACCATAACACGCTATCATGGTTTTGGGGGAAAAGGTTAATTAAACTGCTATCATGGGGAAATAAATTAATTAAACTGCTATCATGGTTTTGGGGAAATAAATTAATTAAACTGCTATCATGGTTTTGGGGAAAAAATCAATTAAACTCGCGGTTACTGATAATTGAGATGGGATGAGAGTGCATTGGTTTTTGGGCGTTGTTCTTTGATAAAATTGGGAGTTATTAAATTTTTTTAATGCATTGGTTTTCAATTTTCCGAAGTTGTGTGAGTATTCAATTAAATTAATTCAAAATTTAATGTATTAATGAAATTATTTAAGTACTAGTTTTTTATTTTTATTTTCAAAGTTAATTTAATTGCTGGAGTGCTATTTTTAAGTTTTTCGAATTTTTGTATAAATCAATCAACTTTTGTTTGCAGCGTCACTCTGTTTCTTACATTCCGTAGTCAAAACAATGGGCTGGCCAACCTAGTTGTGTAGAATTTCAATAGATATGAACCATATTTTCTTGAAACCACCAATGGCAACAAATACGTGTGAATTTTGGCCAGCCGGGTTGTGTAGAATTTCAATAGATATGAACCATATTTTCCCGAAACCACCAATGGAAACAAATACGTGTGAATTTTGTGCAGCCCGAAACCATTAATAGCAACAAAACCCACAACCGATTGTTCCCCACAACCGATCCAACCATGGTTTCATATTTTTTTACCCCATTGATTTTTCATCTATTTTTTATTCCATTCATTGATTGGCCTAAAATAGTTCTAAACCCTTCCTTTTGGAAGAATTGCAGCTAATCATTTAAAAAAAAAATAGTTAATCATTTGAGAGGTTAAAGTGGTTAAAGAAGTGCAGCTAATCATTTCAAAAAAAAATCAGTTAATCATGAGTGGTTAGCCATGCTTTTTGCATTAGCACATTCTCATTTCTCTCTGTTTTGCATATCCCTCATCTTGATTTTCACTAAGAAATAATCCCTCGTATATTTATGTTTTATTTATTCTTTTTGCCCATCCTATTTCATTTTTTTAAGTAGGCTGCTTAATATTATCATAGGACCGTATCTTTTTTAATTAATAGGTAGTTCTCATTTCCAAAAAGAATAGGACGGACAAGCACAATAAGGCTAATTAAAAATCTACCTTATTAATTTGATGGACAGAAATTTAAGTATTCAATAATACCATTTTTAAGGGTTAGTGGGGAGATGGGGTGAGGAGGAGGTTTCAATAATAAAATCATGTGTTTAATTGTATGAATAAATTCTAGTTTCAAGACAAATGAAGTTGTTGTTAGTGGGGAGATGGGGTGAGGAGGAGGTGGAGGCAAGAGTGGAGGTAGTAATAGCGGAGACCAAAGGAGGAGGAGTAAGAGGAGGTGGTTGAGGGGATGAATAGGTGGATGATGGTAGGAAGGCAATGAAGAGGGAGCATGGCAGGCATGTGGAGAAGTAAGATGAAGAAGACGAGGAGGATAAGGGGAGAGGATGATGGAGAAAATGAGGTAGAGGAGGAGGAAAAAGGGAGAGGTTGAGAAGGGAGGAAGGTGACAAAGCAGGAACATGGAAAGAATGTGGAGGAGTAAGAGGAGGAGGGGGAGGAAAAGGAGAAGAGGAGAAGGAAGAGGATGGGATGAGGAATTGGTGGATGGGAAAAGAAGGAAGTGCATGATGAGGAGGATGAAGAGTAATAAGTGTAGGAGGGTGCAAAAAAGAGGAATAAGTGAAGGTGAGACAAAAGGGAGGAGTGAGTGAGGAAGACTAGAAAGAAGAGGAAGAGGGGGTACTTAGGCAAAATAGGAACATGAGGGCGAGGAGGAAAGGGACATGGGGGTTGAAAATGAAAAGAGATAGAAGGGGAAGCGAGGATAAAAAGATGATGTGGGTGGGAGGGGAAGGAATAGGAGGCAGAGGGAAGAGGAGGTTGTGGAGGGAGGGGGGATGAGTAGGATGTGGAGGAAAAAGTGGAGTAGGCATAAAGGGGGAGGGTAGAAAATTTGTAGGATGAGAAAAAGGAGGATGAGGAGGAGGTGGGGAAGTGGGAACGTGAGGTGAGAGGAGGAGGCATAGGAGAAGACAAAGGAGGACAAGGGAAAGGTGGAGTGGCATGATTGTAGAGGAGGGAGGAGGAGGAAAAGGAGGAGGATTAGGGCAGGACATGCAGGTAGAGTGGAGGATGATATGCATAGGGGGATGTGGGGGGTTGATAAAGCTTGGGGGAGCCAGAGGAGGGGTGGGTGCTGTGTAATTAGAAAGATGGGGAGGATGGGGATGGGGGAAGAGGGGAAGGGAGAGGAGGTGATGGAGGCAGTATCTTTGAAGGGGCTATTGGAGGTAAATGTGGAGGTTGAGGAGGAGGATTAGGATGATGCATAAGAGGAGTTGGGGGCAAGGAGGAGTGAGAAGGAAATATTCCAATAAATTTATATCATAAAAATTCACATTATAAATGCAATCCAAATAATTTAAATGCAAATTATCATGTATTTTAAAAGCCTCCTCAGACATTAAGGTAGTGAGGGAATTTCTCCAAATGTACCTACAATTGTAGTGTTCAATACACATATAATCACTGAGTTCTTAATATATTAAAGCCTTCCACAAAAACATTTGTAAACTACTCTTTAAGACAAAAATTGAAAAAGACAGTTCCTTGAACAATGTTAAGATAACTCATATTGACAAAAATACCTTCCTTACCTCGAGTGTGACACCTTGAGAAAATGATATTAACATTAGCATCTCCATCTCCGTCAACATCAATGTTCCTTACCAATTATGCTACCATACTCCATTAAAAGATCGATTGATCATGCTTTTAAAATAATTGAGCAAGGTCATCATTGTTTATATCCACAACTCACAGGAATTCGAGCCCTTTTCATATCATGACATCGACATGGAGGGATATGGCTCTATATAGGGAAATGATTTTAAGAATGCTAACAAGGCAAGAAAATCTACATCTTCTATCTACTCACAAAGGCGTTTTGTTGCAATATTGTTGTTTGCTTTTTATTTTCCTGAACAATAATAAAAGGCAATGGGTAATTCCAAAAAGTCAAAGGTTTCACTTTTGATTTAAATAAACAAGTACAAAATCTAAATTGGAATTAAAAAAAATAAAGAAAACAGTTGCACACATAGGCAAAAGGTAGTAATGTAACTCTCAAATTCAAAATGTTAATTCCATTCCATGACTTGTCCCATGCTTTTTCTTGATCTACACAATGACAAGAAATCACAAAATAAACGTAGGGAAGCTATGAATAATAAAAATTATGCTTCATAACTATCCATGATTACTAACATGATATTGGAAATAAAAAATCAATGTGATCATTAACAAATAAAAGAGTACACTTTCTTCTATTAAATAGTAAATAATAATCTCTTACAAAATATGACATTTTCTAAAAAGATTTTCCAATTATTATGATTACATTTCAAAATAATTTAGTTTATATATTTATTTACTTATCCCTTAAAAAATCTAAAGATTTATTGGATTTTATTTAGTCATTTTATAAAATTTAATGATAAAAACTTATCTTTATGAGATTACTTATTCTAAAATAATTTTAATTACCAAGTGGAGATTGTGGGATTATGCTGTGAAACTTAGATATAGGAGAATTATCTGTTTCGAATAAAGATGTTGTAGAGTGAAATTTTGCATGTTGTGAGCCATATCAAAACTAAAGCCAATTAGCATCCTACAACAAGAGAACCTTAGTTCTATTGCGATATATTTCTTTGAAATGGTGAAATCACTTAGAAATGCCTTTCCTTGTAAGAGTCTTGCTTCTTGGATCTATATTGAGATGTTAGAAAGGTATTGTGTTGATCATATGCAAATAATTGATACAAGATGGAAACCTTGTTTGACTTCTCTTTAAGTGGGATACAAACAGGTTGGGGAGCTATCAACAGCGACATAAATGTTGATTGAGTACAAAATGCTCTTAACCCAAATGAGATTTTGCCAATATATGTTGTTCAACTGAAGGATTGAAATTATGTAGTTTTATTATAACTTATGACAAGCCTTTTCTATGTGAATTTCTAGGAGCATGGAGGCCAGTTTTTGGGTTTTGATGGTATGAAGTGCACCTCTAGTGATTGTGATTTTGTCCATTATATTCATTCCAATGAAAACTTGTTTCATGAGCAAATACCATAATAGACAAAATAATTGAAATTAAATGATAACTTTATAAGTAGTAAGTTCCTGAAAACTACTATTTGTAGCTAATATTGAAGGTTGAAATCGTGCCTCAATTTCAAATTCATATTTGGCCCTTCCTCTATGTTCTATGGCCACAAAAGTAGAATTTATTGAAGGGTCTATCTTCACCCATGTTTAATTTCATATATTGTGTTGTGGGAAAATGTATCTAAATTCTCTAATAGCATGTTAAAGGATTCAGTGGTCAAGTTATCCATGCAGCAAGACTTGTCATAGGGGCATGCATGACTTGACGATTTCTAGTGATGGGTCTACTTCAAATATCTTCTATGACATCCCGACATCAAATGGGAGAACTTTTTACCATCGATGACCATATAATCTAGAGTAATAATTTTATACATCGATCTTGATAAAATATTGACGAGACACCTTTGTTACTAGGTATGCAAATTTTCAGGGTAATTTTTCGACCTTCAAATCTTCCGAAGCAACCAAATTCACCAGAAAATTATCGAATTTTAAGATTCAATTTGGAAGAAATGTAGATTCACTAAATGTAGTATATACACTACATGGCCCTCTACTGCATGAAATCATTTATTACATGAAAGCATTGGAATGTGTACAAGTTTCTGAAATGGGAATGCCTGAAAACATGACCTCCCAAAATGTGTGTGGGAGAAACATGGTATATAAAAAGTACAAAATACAGAGATATTTCAAGCAACATATTATCTTTTAAGAAAATAAGCAAGACAATAAGAATGATATTCATAAATGAAATTATAGGAGTCGATTGTCTATATTAATTCATGTAGAATGATTACATGATGCAAAATCCCATATCTTGGTGGTATTGAATAATACCAATCCCATACCCTCATACATGATAAAATCCACTCGAATGGAAACAATCATGCCAACGCTGAAATGTTGACATTTTCCTTTATCGTACATTTTCTATCATTTTACTTTAAGAAATTTTAATATTAGCATTAATTACCAAGGTGATGAACTCTACAAAGATCAATCCCTTCTTACTATTTTTTCGTGGAAAGGGTGATATTTTCCTATAGGTCCCATGCCCATCTTGGGAACTTAGGTGGGCTCAAGAACCAACAAAAAGGCTCCTAAATGCCTTCGAAACATTGTTGGTCAAACTGTATGGTTGGTGATACTACATGGCATTTCCATATTAGGAAATTCTTGAAAGATGGGTATTGTCCATGAATGTTACATGCTACTGTATAGTGACATTGTATTGTGGAATGTCGAGGTGTTGTCACTATTAGGCTAAACATTGAGCTACTGTGCTTGAACATAGACTACCATCCTTGTCATGCCGAGCCTCTATTATTGTTTTACTAAATTAGGAATTAAAAACTATGATCCCTGTTGTAAGTATGAGATTACATTTCATTGCAACCCAAGCAAGATGGTTTGCCAACAACATCATGTAGATGTACTTGTATCCATAAAAATTGGAGAAATAAATATACAAAGGATGTGAATACTAGCCATTAGATCACCAACAGATGAGGTTGATAAGTGTGTAGTAACAACAATGTACCATGTTCGCAAAAAAAAGGCCAAGTCAAGCAATCCAAACTACTCTAAAAGAAACAACACAAATACAAAATTTGCATTGTTAATCTGCAACAAAATATTTTCAATCCTTGTGCTTAGAATCATTTATTAGAGAGCTATGATAATATCTTGTTTTTATGGAATGGTATACTTGGTTCTATGTATAAAGAGACTGTCCTTATTTATATTTGAAACTAATTATGGTCCTAGATATATGAAAGTTATGTTATTTCTTAAGAAGGCCATATACAACTATGCAATTGATTTGGATAGGGAAAATTTGGTTTGAAGGAATATGAATGAGATGTTTATGGAAAAAGCTTTGACTCTGATCAATTATTTTTTATGGGCTCAAATTTGGAGTCAAGACTTCGCAAGGTGTCCAATTTTGGGTATCACTAGACATTTTTACTTGGCAAGTATTTGTGTTGGGGGAAGCTCTAGATTCAAATAGAGAAGAACCCAGAAATTCCTACAACTTTATTTTTTTTTTATTTGTTAAAGGCTTTGTTTATTTCATGTTATTTCCAATGTTCCTGTAGTACAAAAATCAAATCTAGGAAAAATATGTGGGAAGTATTTATTAGGAAAAATATCTGGGAAAAATGAAATTATGATAGATCATATGCAAGAGTGGGAAATAGGAATGTGATGATGATGAGGAGATAAAACAATCATAGTACTTAACAATGACCTCCGTTTTAACAGCTTTAGGTGGAAAAAAACTCTTACATAATCAAACATTATTTTTTCCTCTTTGTTATTAATGTTTAAGTAGTTTTATCAATTATATCGCAACCTGTTTATTTTTATTTTATTGAAGTTTCCAATGTAACATTTATTTATTTTTATTTAAGTTTCCAATGTAACATTTATTTTCAAGAAGAGAAATATATTTACCAAGAATCTGTATTTTTCAGTTAGAATTTCAAAGATAAACATGCATTTTGTCACCAAATATTTTATTTTTTTTCCCCTGGAAAAAGTCGTAATTTTATTCATAAGATAAAATTACATTTTGTAGATGTTAAAAGCATATGCAGAGATACTGATCCAGTTTTCAGGGAAACCAAAAAAATAAAAAATGAAATATTAAATAACCTATTATTTTGTCCCTTTCCTTTTGTCCCTTTCCTTTTCTCCACCTTTCACTATCCCCAGAGTTGTGGGTAGTAGTTACAATGGAGAGTTGATTTTATGTTATCGTTATGGGAGAGTCCTTGTCCGATTCGGGTCCTTCTGATCCATGTGTTCTCTCGTTGCTAGATATTTCCTTGCCAATTGTCCCAGGGTCTTGTTGCTGCAGTGGATTACTAGGGACTTCCTCTTGCTCTTGCATGTTGTGTTGGACCTTTTGTTCATCCTTATCTGCTTTTTATTATGTAGTGCTTGCAGCATCTTCTTATTCGTCCATTGGTTCTATATGATGCCATCCTTTAGGCCTTTTTGTTGCTGCTTGTTTAGATTGGGGATGTGTATTGCCTATGGACAAGCATTGAGAAGGTGGCCTATTTGTAGGCCCACATCGGAATGCTATGTTTTCGTAATCCAAGGATTGTGTCCATTGAGTGTTGTTAAAATTCAGTAATATACTGTCTAGTAGTCCTTGGCTGAGATCTACTTCAACAATATCCTAGTGAATGTAAATATGCATTTTGTGAGTTTGCCTTCATCAATCTTTAGAAATTTCCCCAAGGTATTCCCTATAACGGTTAAAACCTTGTGGTGCCAAAAGTGTAATGGAAGGTTGTGCAGCCTGACCCAGACTGGCATCTTGGATACCACCATTGTATGGGCATCAAAATCTGGAAACCATGGTGTGATGAAGAGCCTTGCGATGCCTGAGAACCATGGCCCCTTATTAAGGATGAATTCCTCTTCCTGTTCTCTTATGAATCATCCTATAAAAAAACCTTTGGGACATAATTAAATTTCACAATTTGGTGTCCAAGTAGTGTGGATCCAGTGGTGCAGATGACCAAATCTGGGCCAATACTCATTAAATCTGCAGATGACTGAGTGGGAGTATAGATCTAAGTATAAAGCACTTACCTCAATCATTTCAATGGTGAGAGCAAGATTCACGTTTTTTTGTTCAACAATGTAGGGCCCAGGAGGTACAGGGGTTGTTGTGGGATTGGCTTCTGCTTTTCCTTTACCCTTGAAAACGTCCTTGAAGGAGCCTAAGTTCTTGGAGTTTATATTCTTTAAGCTGGTTCCAGAAGATCCACCTCGCAGACGGAGGTTGATGATGATGGTCAAGTCTGTGGTTATGTTGCAATCCTAAAGGGTGTAGTTGTCCTGTAAGGTGCGTCCCTTGTAGATCAGGTTTTGCCCCTATTCTGGTATGCCAAGTAGGTTTTGTATTTTGTTCCATAGATCTTGAATGTTGTTGCCCTTAAATAGGCTTAAGCAGTGATGTCTACCTTTCGGTGCTTTATGGAATAACTGGGTGAGATCTGCCTCTCTGTTGTTTGAGTCCGACCGAGTTTTCCCTTGGTCTGTTCCCTGGAACATCAAGATCCCTGATCCTGGATCATCGCCCTTCTGTTTGGCTAACTGGCGTTCCTCTGTGCTTATGGCGCATGAATTAGGTCATGGGGGTATCTTGACTAGGAGACTTTGATCTCCTAAACCAAACCACACGAGAGAGAGAGAGGCACCAAAATTTAGATTTTCTTCTTCCCTTCCACCTTGATCAAACTCGCACTCCTTTTGGACCCTTCCTTCAACTTCACACTTCTTCCATCTTCCAGCTTCTAGCTTCCAAAGATCGGACTATGCTTGAGAGAGTGAGATGCTCAAATGAATTTAAATTTCCTTGTATATATAGACTTCCAATGAGGTCAAATCACCTTCCTTGAGGCCAACTTGATCTTCATGAGGGTAAATTGGTGTGGAGGTCTTAGTGCTCTTAGAATTAGGAACCCCCTCTTTGCAAAAGATACAGAAGGGGAAACTTCATGAGAATATGGTAGGATTTTTCCCCAAGTAAATAACAGAGACATTATCCAAAAATGACAAATATGTAGACATATCTATTCCCAGGAAAAATAAGAAGATAATTCCCAAAACAATTATAGGGGAAATGCTTTCTAAATTGATTAATAAACCTAGGCAGAACCCTCAACAAGCATAATGAAGTTTGTAAAGTAACCTGGCACTATGAATCGAAAGGATCATTGATGGTTCCAGTAGTTGCGAAGGAACCCTGGTAGCAAGAAGAGAGGCAAAGGGTTAGATGAACCCAGTGGTAAATAAAACATTTAAACCCTAGGTCAATGAAACAACCATAGGAGAAGAGAGAATGGAACCCGACTTAATTGTTAAGGAATCGGGTAGAACCCATCACCTAGGTGGGTTAAATGGGCAGACCTTGTGCAGAAGGGAAACATGAAAATTCAAATAAATAATGAAATTAGAAACTAGATAAGTATCATAATGATTTATGAAAATAACATTAAGAAAACAGTTAATCAGTACTGGAAAAAAAAAGACGAAACTCGTGGTTAACCACTGAGAATGAATTGGCTAGGCTGTAGAAATCGCATCTGAAGAAAGAAAGTAGCCCCACTGTTGGAAATAAAACTCGAAAGAAGATGTATGGAAACCAAACGTAGTGGTGGAACGAATAACTTACCTCCAGAACAGTCTGTGCCTTGAACCTTCCATGAAACCCTAACTACATCAGAGTTATAGAGTTGCGGTGGGAAGGTGTGAAAATGGTGAGTGGAGAAGCGATAGAGGAGGAAAATATTTACCTCAACCACCCTGGAGTGATATCTACCATCGA
>APFE030471383.1:0-36724 GCA_000404065.3 Pinus taeda
CCAATAACTTATCCACCTTTCATCCTCATCATTCATACTAACCATTATTAACCAAGGTTAAACACTATTGACTATTGTTACCACTAATGACAATACTGACCATGCTCAACTAAAGTTTATCATGGTTGACAAACATTAACAATCATTTATCTAGTAAACCACTCATCCATAAGCTCATAATCAATATTTTCCTATTTCACTAATCTGGACTTCTAATCAACATCAATCTCTTGTCAAAACTAAGTCCACCTACCACTAGCACATTTACTAACCCATTAACCACCTGAGCCACTAATACTACAAACCACTAATCTCAATAATGCATCAATGATTGACTACCATTAACCATATTTGTTGTCATTAGCCACTGTTAACCATATTGACTATGATCTCTATGACCCTTGTGACCTTTTTAACCTAATGATGATCTTAAAACCCCATATTAACACTAATCCCTAAACCCATTATCCCCAAGTCTTTTACCCTAAGCATTTTACTCCCAATAAATATAATAATGGACATAGTATACCCCCTATCTCTGTCCACCTTGAAAATAGTCAACCTCTAACATAATCACTCTCCCACATAGTATGACCCATAAACATTAACTCCGAGGCACTATGGCCTTGGAAACACTAAACTCCTACTACACCTTGACACTTAATCATTATGACACCTAATGTAATAACCCCCTAATACCTTATGACCAAAAACACACTAAGCCTCCAACAGACTATGATCAATAATAAATATGGTCTTGGACATAATGTACCCCCTAATCCCTATGAACCTTGATAGGGATAATCCTTGAAACAATCACCCCCCTTGCATATAGTGACCTTGGAGACCTGAATGCCCTAAGACATATAATTCCGAACACGAACACCCTATAAATACAATAATCCCTTAAGTTATTATGACCTTAGACACACTAGCTACCTCATACACTAACTCCTTAATACATTATGACTTTGAACACACTAACCCCCTAATAGACTTTGATCCTTGACATAATCACTCCCTAAAAATTATGACTTTGAAGACACTAAACACCTATTATATTATAACCTCCAACCACTATCAACTTGAGGATGGTATACCCTTCAGTCCTTATGACTCTTGAAACAATCACCCATAAACACAATGTGACCTTAAACATGCTAACAAGTAAATACATTATGGTTCTGAACACAATGACCTTCTAATACATTAATCCTATTAATACACTATGATCCTTAACCCTCAATCTCTTAGTATACCCTAAATTTTTTTTTTTTTAATTATTATAATTTTAGCATAATGCATTTAGAAAAACATGATGTTAATTAATATTTTATTTGTGTCAAAATTCATGATGTTATTACATCATTGTTAGTATCATTATACGTTTTTATAATTTGAGAAAAAAACAAGGGTGAGAGGGTTGCATAAGGCTTTTCATTTTAGTCCATCATTCAACAATGTCATGTTATGAGGAAGAGAATAGGTTCACTTTGTAGGGGAGATAAAAAAAATTGAAGAAAGGAGAGAAGAATGAAAAACAAAATCACGTGAGAGTAAGGATAAGAGATTAGAGACATATCATTCTTCATTTAGAATTGTTTATTATAAAAACCTATTTTTTAACCTTTTTTGTGAACAAATGAATTTGTGTCATACCTTTAGCAAGTCAGACAGTCTAAAATGGTCTTTCCAAACCCTTAATCAAGGTTTTAATCCTCAATCAAGCTCTTAAAACTTCATATGAGTGTATAAAACCATGGTTGTTGGCTTAAGTCCATTATGCCTTTGATTAAGGTAATACATTATATAAACCCTTAATTGAGGACTTACAACCTCAATCAAGGGTCTAAAACTACCATTGAAGGCTTAAGTCAAAATAGGGCCATGATTGAGGGTTATTAAAAGCCTTTAATTGAGAGTTTAACAGTCAACAACTATTCCCTGTTTTTGTAGGTTTCTATGGAGTTGCGACTTCTAGGAGGTGAAATAGATTCATCTTTTCCATCGAAGGTTATGGACTTGATGCTTATAGTTTCATCATTGAATCCTCTATCAAATGGCATATAATTTCTTTCTTTGATTTCTAACTACACTTTTAAATTATTTTGTTCTAACTTTTGGACATTAACTTTCCTTCCTTAGTAATGACAATCCCTAGAGAAAAATGACTTATCTTAAATACTACACAACCAAAAAATTAAAATAAATATTTAAAATACTCATGGATGTTTACTCTTGAAGATGATAATTTTTCATTTTTCATTTTATGTAAATAGAGGAAAAAATTATTGTCAACACAAAGGTGTATAAAATGTGATTCAAACAATAATTAATTACCTTGGAAAAATAATAAAAAATATATCTTACCAAAAGAAAAATATGTGTTAAATGACAATACTTGTAAATCTTGCTCTTATAATATTTTGGGGGAAATTATATATTTAGTACCAAAATAGTTATTATGTACAACCATAATTTGTTAACTTTTTGATAAACTTACAGAAAACATATAATTGCAAGCAAATTTAAAATATTAATAATATTAATTAACCATAATAAAAGCACGATTTAACAGCAATTATCTTTTTACTGCATACTAAAATTATCGAAGTGTGAAATAGATTTTTAGAGATTCAAATTATAAAATAGGTAAAATATCAAATTTTGTTACCACATTTCAATAAAAAGTGTATACTCCTTTATGAATTTATCCGTTCTTATTAAATGTATATTGTTTTTGGGTTTTCCCTTCAACAAAATTCTTCTCTTATCCATCCTTCATTTCTTATTAAAAAATAGAGTATTTTACCACCATATAAAAATAAGAATAAGAATCTCCTCCTTTGGAATAGAATTTTAGAGAACCATTTTATGGGTATGGAATTTCCCTTTCTCAAGTTTTCCATTAAACCGAATGGGATAAGCCCAAATAGATCCACTCTCATAAATTTGAATGATGCCATTTTGAAGCACATACAATACTAAGTGTGAGCACTTTTTTTATTGAGCAATTTTAAATTGTTGGAGGAGCCAATTTCATTGAGCATAGCATACCCTCTCCCTCGAGGGATATGATACTTCCATTCAAGTTTTGGTAGGTTACACACATTCAACAAATATTTACGAAATGCTTAAACAAATTCATTCTTCAAGATATTCAACCAATCATGGATAGTGTCAACTTGGATCATTAGTTTATTATTTCAATTAGATCTATTATTCATCATCTTTTGTTTTTCCAATATTCTTTTAAATTAAAACCATTTTGTAATTAAAATACATTTAGGAATTTATAGTTGTGTCTATTACTAGTAGTTTTATTCATAGTTTTATTTATTGGAAAACGATTAAAGATTAATAAATGTTTAATCAAATTCATTATTTAAGATATTTGGTTTTGGCTAATCATTAATAGTGTTAATTTAGATTACTAGTTAATTGTTTCAATTAGAATTATTGTTCATAACCTTGCTCATAAGGAAATGAAATACTAGTTTCTAATATCCTCTACAAATAAAATCATCATTTATATTAATAAAGGTACTCTTAGATGATGACTAATTCTAACAAATTTTCATATGACACCACCAATTGTGCACCTTTTAAGAAAGATAAGTGCATTATTCCATGAGCAATGCCAGTACACATTCTTTCAAGGATATGAATTTCATTGAGCATAACCCTTCCATGGATGGAGATTATGATATTTTCATTTAGGATTCATAGGTTAGAGACACTTTGTGAAGATTTATGGAATCCATTGTTCAAGATTTTGTACTCAATATACATTTTGGATCATGGTGTTTAATCTAGCATTAAGAGATTAATTCATTAGAATTAAGAGAATTGAAGACTAATAAACATTTAGTCAAATTAATTCTTCAAGATATTTGCCAACCATAAATAACGTTTTCTTAGATCCTAGTTAATTATTTCAAATTGGGTTATTATTCATCATTATATTCTTAAGGGTGTGAATTACCAATCTACAATGTTTACTTTAAAAAAGACCACTATCTCTATTAAAATTATTCTTATTTGGTGACTAATTCAAGTAAATTTTTGTATGACACCACCAATGCTACAACTTTAAAACAAGCTTTAATGGCATGCTCCACAATCTATGCCATTACACATTCTTTTAAGGAGCCAAATTTCATTGTGAATACTCATTCCATGGAGTAATATGATACTTCCATTCATGTTTTCATAAGTTAGAGATATTTTATAAAGATTTATGGAATTAGATTTTGAAGATTGTGTACTCAAGATATGTTTCAAAGTATATGGTTTTGTCCATCATTAAGTGTTGTTTAACTCATATGAATAAAGAGAGTTAAAGACTAACAATACTTAATCAAATTAATTCTTAAATCATTGATAATGTCATCTTGGATCCTTTGTTAATTATGTCACTTTGGATTATTATTCATCATCTTATTCTTAAAGATGTGAATTACTAGTTTCCAATATTCGCTTAGAATAAGGTCATAATCTTTATTGAAAATATTAGTCTTAGATGATGATTGAAGATTATTTCAATTGAATTTTATTACGACGCCACCAATTTGCACCTTTTTAAGAAAGTCAAGTGCATTGTTCCGCCAAATATGCCAATAAGAAGATTTCAAGGAGCCAAACTTCATCAGGAATACCCCTTTCATGGAGGGGCATAATATTTTCATTCAAGCATTCATAGGTTAGATACATTTTGCAAAGATTTACAAAATCCATGTTCAATATTCATACTCAATGTATACTTCAAATTGCAGAGTTATGCCATCATCAAGAGTTTAACTCATTGGAACAAAGAGAATCAAAGACTAATAAATATTGATAAAATTAATTCTTGAAGGTATTTGGCCAATCTAGATCACTATTTAATTATTTTGACTTAGGTTATTATTCATAATCTTATTCTTAAGGATGTGAATTACCAATTTCCAAAAAAATATTAGAATAATACCACCATGTTAATTAACGCTTTTTTAGATGATGACCAATTTGAGTTGATTTTGGTATAACAACTCTTGTTCTATAAAGTTTAGAAAAAAATTAAGTACATTGTTTCATAATCTATGTCAATAGTCATTCTTTCAAGGAATCAAACGTCATTGAGTGTACCCTTTTCATGGATGGGTATGATAATTTAATCTAATTTTTCACAAATTAAAGGCATTCAAGAAGCTTTTATAGAATCTTGTATTTATAATTTTTTACTCAGTGTACATTTTTGGACTAGAGAATTGAGTCCATCCGCAAGATTTTAACTTATTGGAACAAATAGTACCAAAAACTGATTAGAATACTTAACAAAATTAATTCTTCAAGGTATTTGGCTAATCATTGGTAATGTCAGCCTTCTTCTTGAGTTAATTATTTCGATTTGGATCATTATTCATCGTATTATTATGAAGGATATGATTTGCAAGCTTACAAGATTCACTTAGAATGAGACTATCATCTCTATTAAAGTTATTATTAAATGGACCAATTTGAGCAATTTTTGGCATGACATCACCAATTCTGCTCTTTTTTTAACAAGGTTAAGTGCATTGTTCCACAAGCTACGCTAGTAAGCATTATTTCAATGAGTTGAAATTCATCAAGCATACTTCTTCCATCGAGGGATATCATACATTTATTCATGTTTTCATATGTTAGAAACATTCTACAAAGAATATGGAATCTTGCATTTAAGATTTTGTTTTGAACATATGTTTTGAACTACAAAGTTAAGTATATCATTAGGAGATTATCTGATTAGAGAAAAAATAACTAAATGTTAATAACTACTTAATCAAATAAATTCTATAAGGTATTTGACCTATCATTAATAATGAAATTTGGATCTTTAGTTAATTATTTTAATTTGGTTTATTATTCATCATCTTACTCTTAAGGGTATGAATTATCTATTTCTAATATTCATTTTGAATAGAACCATCATTTCTATTTAAATTTCTCTTAGATAATGACTAATTCAAGCGAATTTTGGTATAATGATCTGAATGTTGGGAAAACTTGTTAATGCTATGCAAGCTCCCTCATCAGTATAATTAAAAAATGTGTTTAGGATCGTCTCAAATTAACCAAAATGTGAGGAATTATGTGTCAAGTGTTGAGTGTATTTTATGAGAAATTTATGAGGTTAATTAGTTGTTTAAAACACATATACAACAAATAAATCAAAGAGAAGTAAAACACAATAGCTCATAACACAAAACTGATAAAGGAGTTCACCCCTCCTGGACTACATCTCCTTGGACCTACTTCAATGGCTAGGCCCTCTTTGGATTAATGGTCAATTTTTTTATTACATGTGGATGCAGTACTCCAATGGCTTTGAAACCTGCTCCATTGGATTCATAAGACCCAAAAACCCCAAACCTCACTATCTTGGACTTTAGCTGATCTAGGCTTGACCTCCTCTCCTGGTGGCCTTAGCTTCCTTAAACTTTAACGAGGGAATTTTAAGAATGGAAAATTATCTTGAAGTTTAAAAACATTAGTGAATCTCATTAGTCCCTAATATGAAAATTATTAAATTTTTATTGATGTATTTGTAAAATTATTCAAACTTATAATGATTTTATATATACTCTCTATATAATGTTGGTGAATTTTAAGGTAAAATAATTTTATATTGTGAAATTTGGGCAAATCATTTTTATAAAAAATGGAAATTGATGAATCTTTTTTTTTTTTTAATCATGGAAAATTAGCCCACCTGCGAATATTAGCCCCTAAAATTTTCCATGACTTCAATGTAGCAAAATCACGTACTGAAGTTCCTTTCTTCTTCTGTCACAAATTCCATTGTGTTCAAAGCATCCAAATAATCTAGGAATGACTCTTTCTTAGCCAAAAATGGTCAAATAATGCAAAAGTTATGGTCTCTTCAGCTTTCCCTAGGAAAACTCCACCAAATCTAGAGAAACTCTAGTTAGCCCTACCAAAATTGGAGCAGTGCCAGATTTATCGGGCCTATTAAAACCGTCGCCAACTACCGGCTAGCACCTTGCCTGTTCAACACTAGGCCGTATAGAACCCATGAAACCAGGTCTAGTCACATTGGGCTGGCCCCTTACCTCCAAACTCATCGGCGATTAACATTTAAATATAATTGCAAGCCCATGGTTGTTAAGTGATACAGTTGTGTCATAGTGGTAAATCATGGGGCTTTTCTGGGTGAGCTTGTGGGTTCAACTCCACCGGCCTGCCAAATAACATTTTACATGACCTTTGATAGGGCACATGGCAGCCTTCGGGCTTGCCACGTGTTAGCCTCTCATTGGTCCATCTCAAATGCCTTTGACCAATAAAATGCCGACATTTGTCACAATCCTATTAAGCCACCTGTCGAAATATTTCAAGAATTTTCCTTGGAATACTATTTTTTATGACTGGGTTACTTTCCTTTCCTAACCTCACACAATTCAACCATGGTTTTCCATTCCCCTTCATATCATACACATAAAAGAATGTGCATTCACATATCTCATCGAACAATGCACTTAACCTACTTAAAATGGTGCAAAACTTATGGTATCATATGATTGGAATCTGGATTAGGGGCAAAAATTTGCTCAAAAATAAAAGTGCTCAAAATCTCTCAAAAACTAAACGACTGCGCTCGTCTCAGTGATATGATTACAATGCAACTTGTTTCACTCAAAACAGAGCTCGTCTGAGTTTGTATTGTACTCTGTTAATGGCACCTTAAATCATTTGTTCGCTTGGATTCGTTACTATCGGTTGACAAACTCCACCTTTGAGATCTACGGTGACTTTTTTTGGATGATGACTATGTTAACATGATCATTTCTTTCCAACCTTTCTACCATTGTCCTTAGTAAAGTAATTTGTGATGGCCACAATAGTATAATTGCTAAGGTATTCTACCCTAAGGGGTTGGTGCACAAATTGCATAGTGGCCCTAATTCTAGCTCTGGGGATTAATTATACCTCCTCATTGGCTACTATCCTAGATTTTAGCTCTATTGATTTTTATTGGTGGTCAGTACAAAGATATCCCATTAAGGTTGTTGCTAGGAATTGAGTTATTTATCTATTAGGGTGTTGCCTATCATCTTGGAGAGAGAGGGGGATATGCCTATCATATTGGAGAGAGAGCAAGGGAGAGATGCCTCAAACATTGATAAGATCAAGACCTCTATTTACATCCTTTTCTTGCCTAGTTAACTTTTGATTTTTGAATTTAGCCCCCTGTGTCATTTCTTTTGTTGATGAAACAACATTAGATCCCAAGGAGATATCATGTTATTTATTGTTTAACAAATCGAAAGTGATCACTATCAAAACCCATACCTTAATTCCCTATTGTATACTTGTGCTTGGGATAATTGGTCTTGATTGTGATTGTTTTATCCAAAATTATTGATATTATCCTTGAAGGTTTGGTTATGGCTATTTTAATGTCTAGTCTCAAATTTGAGACATTTTTCGAAGATCCAATTAACGCTTGAGAATGACACTGATATTGAAGTAATGACCAATTAACATCCTCTTGCAATTCTTTCCCCTCGTTCCCCTCTTTGCCTCTTTAAACAAGAGTTTGCAAAGTATCATACCGATCTCATATAAATAGGCAATGCGATATCTTTATTTCTTTAGAATGAGTAGGTTTTGTTCCACTATAATGTAAATGTCACAAATTACCATATTTTTAAAATAAACTAAATTATTTCAAATAAAATTTCTATTCAAATTATTTATTTTCTTTCAAAATCCATATACGGGATTGTTTTAAGGTAATTTATATGAAACCAAATATTTTAAAATCATTAACCTATCGGATTGTTTATGGTCATATTACCATCCTTTATTGTCATATTATTAAAGTGGATTAAAAATTTTGAAAGGGGTTTTAAATTCAACTTATTTTCCAGTCATATTACCATCATTTAGTTATATTATTAAAGAACTAAAATTTCGAGAGGGATTTTAAATTCAACTTATTTTCTTGCCATATTACTATCGTTTATTGTGGTATTATTAAAGTGAATTAAAATTTTGAAAGAGATTTTAAATTCAAACCTCCTTCTTCTTTTCTTTTTTTTTTTTTCAAATTACCATTATTTATTATTTATTATTATTAAAATAAATTAAAATTTTAAGAAGGGTTTTATACTTAACTTATTTTCTTATTCACATATGTCACACAACTACATGTCTAAAGGAAGAGAATTGATATAGTTGTGTAGGATTTAAAAATTATTAGAAGAGTTAGAGAGGTCAAACAAGTAGATGTATTTTAAATTTGATATGTGTTTTACTTTTATAGATATCCATATAAGAGGAAAGGTTATATATATATATATATATATATATATATATATATATATATATATATATATATATTGATTAGGTTGGTTTGTGTTAGTATATTTTGACTACTATTATTATAACTTTAAGGCTATGACAATCCTCATTTTTATAGATCTAGTTATTTTAAGGGAATTTGAACTTTGGATCTCATGTTTACATAATACTTCATATCACAAAAAACGTCAATAGTTTACATATTTTTATTTTATTTATTCGAGTTAAATTTAAAAATAAAAATTATGATATATAAGAAATTATACACCAAAATAATAAACATTTTTTGCTAATTAATATTGAGACTTAATTAATCACAACTTAGCTAATAATTACATTAAAATCTGAAATATAAGAAGATTCCTCCAATCCCAAACTTTCTCAATTAAAAAAATGGCAAATATATATTAAAAGAAAATCATCTAAAACACACCAAACCAAACCAAACAAAACACTTATCTCACTATCTAGTGTGACCAACCAATCCAATCCAATCAAATAATAGTCGCTACGACTCAATTAACTCTAAAACACTGTCATATTTCTAAAACTTGGTTAACCCACAAACTAGGACTGGTAATGGTAGAATAAATACGATTGTTTGTAGCTTTGAGAGAGGAATTCTCAAAGCAACAGACAAAGCCTAAATCCAATGCAGAGTCTGTGATTCCAAATTCCAAATCCAATCCCCAAGAAATGTCCAACACACCACTAACAATTATAGTCAAAGACCTCTGCCTCTTTCGCATCACCGACAACCTAAACGAGAATAAATAGGAATGCAAATCTTTCCAACAAACATAAAGAAAAAGTCCATATTCCTTTTCCACTCAATTGCATGGAAATGGTGATGGTGTATATTTCTCTTTGCATTTTCCATGAGTTCTTTACAACTCCCCCTTATTTTTCTTTTCCTACTTCTGGGTCATCTAGTCGGCTTCTTTAACCCTTTGGGTGGACCCTGCTTTTATTACTTTTTCACTGAAAAGAATAATTTGAAGCCAAGATCGAATAGATGAAATTGCAGTCGACGTGTGGCAGGGAATCAATCAAAGAAAAGTGAACCCATTTTGGGGAATGGATTTACTACATAGGATTCGATCACGGGAGAAGGCATAAAAGAAACATGCAGTCTTCGAGCACTAGAAATGGAAAATATTTGAGTGATTCGAAGGTGAGGGGATTCAAACATGTACCAACAGTAGCAAGCAAACAAGAAAAATAATATGAGCATGCAGGTTTCTTCTGTAGATTCTACCCTAGTTCTAACCATTGACCCTAAGCGCAGGTTCCAATGGACTATTGAGCTGCATGACTACTTTGTCGATGTTATCAATCAGCTTGGTGGCCCTAACAGTGAGATTTTTACTCATTATAATCCATTGATACGTCCTCCCAACGTTAACATGGAATGGATAAAAGTTGCAACAAACCCAAGGTCTTAATTGTCTCAACTTTATTTTGTTGGAAAACCAAACATTCTGCCACAAACTTCTGAATATCCATTTTAAGGCCATTGAAAAATATTTCTTGACCCTATGATAAATTTTTAAAAATCCTGAGTGCCCTCCTAAGGGAGAGGTGTTCAATTCCAAAAGAATATTTTGTTTGAGTTGGGATTTCTTACAAAGATATAGGTGATCTTTGTACCATAATGAATCATCTTTCCATCTAAACGTATCAAATGTACCGGGATATTGCTGCAAATTTTGAATGAGTGACCACACCTCTTCATCATTCTTCCATTCATCTCTTGCTTTAGTGAATAACTCAGGTTGGATAATATAAATGGCACAAAGTAATGCTTCCACATCCTCATCCTTTCTTGAGAGTGCATCTGCAACAACATTTTTCTTCCCTTTTTAGTAGATGATTTCAAAGGCATAACCCAAAATCTTTTTCACCCATTTTTGTTGTTCTTCTAAAGATAATATTTGTTCCAAAAAGTATTTAAGACTATCATGATCTATTTTTACCTTGAACTGTCTTCCCATTAGGTAAGGTCGCCATTGCTTTAGTGCATGTAGTATTGATGATATTTCCTTCTCATAAATAGGTTTGTGTAAATAATTTCCTTTGATTGTATGACTTTCAAAAGAAATGGGTCTTCCTTCTTGCCTTAAAATAACACTAATTCCATTTCCTGAAACATCACATTCCACAATAAATGTTTTTGTGAAGTCTGGCATAGCTAAGACCGTTGCTTGGCACATTTCTTGTTTAAGATGTTCAAAGGCCTTCATTGCTTCTGGAGTCCAAGAAAATCCATCTTTCTTCAATAATGATGTTAGAGGTGCCACTATTCTCCCGTAATTCTTAACAACCTTGCAGTAATACCCTATCAAACCAAAAATCCTTGAAGATGCTTTATGGTTGTGGGAATTTTTCATTCCTTAATGGCTTTAATTTTTTTAGGGTCTACCTTAACACCCTCATGAGATACAATATGACCCAAATATTCCACCTCCTATACTCCAAAGAAACATTTGGAGGTTTTGCATATAATTGTTTCTCCTCTAATAGTTTGAGCACCCTGTCAACATGTTGAACATGATCCTTCCAAGACTTGTTGTAGATTATTATATCATCAAAAAATACTAACACAAATAAGGGTTTGAAAATAGAATTCATCAAACCTTGAAATGTGGAAGGTGCATTAGTAAGGGAAAAAGGCATGAACAAAAATTAATAATGACCCTCATGAGTTCTGAATGTTGTTTTTGGAATGTCTTATGTCTTCATTCTAATTTGATGATACCCTAAACAAAGGTCCAACTCAGTGAAGAAAAGTGCTCCAAGTAATTCATACAACAATTAAACAATGAAAGGAATGGGAAATTTATCTCTAATAGTGAGCTTGTTGATCTCCTAATAGTCTAGACACATGTGCCATGATACATCCCTCTTGTGCACCAATACTACTGGAATAGAGAAACAACTTTGACTAGGTTGAATTATACCAGCCTGTTGTGCTGTACAACAACCCCCCATTTTATAAAAATTTTCTTTCTAACTATAATATGAAATGGGTCCCTTTTAAATATAGATGTGTGAATAAAATTGGTATCAACTCATCATTACAAAATCCTTCATCAAAAGGTCCAAAGGAAATGTAATATTATAAACCTTTTGAACAAATATGAAATCGGTCTTATGAATAAATATAAAATTCTTTATTATTGCGATAAAGTGATCGCAAGATCACATATCGCAACAACAAGGAAAACATAATATAAAGAACCATTGATTTATCCCGATCCGAAAAGTGAATAACTATCGTTTATCGAGAAAGGCGAGCAACAAATATAACAAAAGGCCCTCCCACTATTTCTCCAATGCGATATCACTATCGACGATCAAGGGATGTAATGCAACACATGTTAAGACACCTTTAAAATCTCCCGATACGATAAAGCAAGGCGCGAGTTTTAAAATAGATTTCAAAGGCTTGCATGCATTATTTTGGATTATTATTAAAAGCCTTCCCGTTCTCGATAGCGATTTACTTGTGATTATCCGCCAAAAAACGCAAGCCACGCTTGCATGAATCATTCGACATATAAATGATATGATGGGTATTTAAAATTATTGACAGGTTAAGCGGCCAATTAATGAAGCAGTTATGCCAAGATCTTCCCTGAGATTGTATCTGCGATGGTATTATTTTAATCTTTCATTACTTGCTAATTGATATAATTCTTTCATATTGGCTCACATCACCTATTCTTTGTATCACGATCATTTTATTCCTTGCGCAGAGCTCCACCGAAACAACAAGTTCAATCCAAATGGGAAAGAAATCCAAGAGATCCGCGGCAGCAGCGGCTCCCGCAGTAATAGTGCAATCCACCACTGATCCAGGACCAAGCAAAAAGGGATTGATTTCACACACTACGTGTCTTGGCCTTGGAAACACAAGCTGGCAAAGCATATATAATCTAATTGAAGCAGAGGAGCCTGAAACAGTATCAGTACAAGCTACCGTAGATTCAACTAGAAAATCAAAGGCTTCCCTGAAACATTTAGCTGACTCATATCTACACCGAATAGCAGCTCGTGAAAAAATTCTTCCATACACTGATGATGTAGTGCGATGGGCAGTAGAGGAGATCCTAGTTTTAAATAGAACATTTTGCACAGTTGATGGAAGGGTCTTCGACTCATTTCAGCCCGATGATTTAAGGAAAATGTATCACTTGCCTGAACCTCAAAATAAATACAATAAAGCTTTTCTTGAGAAGTTCGCAAGTGAGAATGGGACTAAATCGGCCCCAATTCGGGAGTGGAGACAGAACCCCACAAGGCACAAAGGCACAAACATGAATCTTCGGGTAAGTACTATGTAGATTCATTATGTTCTCCTTACTGTTATGTCGGGGCAATGATGTCTAGAATTTGGGGATTACATGATTCTGCAAAATTCACTATTGAAATGGTTCCTTTAATGGAAGTGGTAGTTAACAGTGAAGTAATGGATTGGGGAAATATATTGTCAGATAAATTAGCTACTGCAATTCTTGAGTTTAGAAATAAAACTTGCGTGACCGATAGGTCTATTCCTCCGTTTTATTTTAGTGCTTATATTTTAGATACTCTTTGTTTCAATTCTGAATTTCCTGTACTGGGGTGGAGATGGACTTCACAAGACCCCATGCCAATTCACATTTATCACCAAAAGTTGTGGAAAGCGCACTATAAGGACCACTTGTACCAAATCTGTAATGGTTTTATGTTGCCTATTTACCATGCCATTTTTGATAAGCGTGCCCCAAAGATTTCTTTGGAAGCAAAGATTAACCTAACTGCTATAGGAAACTGGTTTGGGGAAGATAAGTTCACATACATAAGGGTTTTTGGTAGCCTTGCAAGACCTCATGTCCTTCCTTTATATATACCTGACAAGTTGTAAGCCCGTGAATTGGCCTATCAAATTGCAACAGCAGAAACATCCAAGACTCTTAGGACTTCAAAAAGGCAGGTCTGGCCTACTTTACCTTTGAGATGCGGTGTTTATACGTTGCACAACTACAAGCATGCGAAGAAGGAAGCAGAGAAAATAAACATGCTCAACCTTGCAACCATTCCTAATAGGCAATTCGATCTAAGGAAAGTTGCCTATAATGTGCTTGAACAAGCCAAACTTACAAGGTTTGATCATGAGAAAGATGATTTTGATGACTTGTTTTCTTCGGCAGAGTCATTATTCTAGGTACAAACATTGGCCAAAATGAGATATAACGATGAAAGGCTAGTAGAATTCAATAAGCTCAGAGAACAAAGGTTGCAAACTCTACCTCGGGACTTATTAGCTACTACCCCAACAACACAATCAAGCGATCCTGAATAGCAACTCATTGACAAACCTCCTGTTGTATCAAAGATTCTTGAGAGAGGAAAAGAGAAAGAGCAGCAAAAAGAACAGGACAAGGTTAGCGAAAATATCAATGTGGATACTCAGATTGATCCTAAACTACTCCAAGAATGGCAGCAATTTGACTCTATTATAAGCAATCTGGAAGGTCCAAAAGGTGCCAATACACCCAAAGTAACAAATGGACAAGATACAGCATCAACAAAGGTTCCGAATGAAGGAACCAGTGGCCTACCCCCAGCACAGATTTAGAAATGATGCCAAAAGATCCCTCCGATCAAATTATTTTGCAGGTGGAGGACATACCTCCATTAGATGTCTTTTACAGTCCCAAACACAGGGATGTAGTGAAAAGACAGAGGAAAAGGAGAAGACTTTATCAATATTCCCTGTTTCCAGAGCAAATAGAGATAACTAATGTAGTATGGAAAGAAGAATTTAACCTTTCCGATGACCTAACAAAGCTTTCTCAGTATTCCAGAGCTTATTCAGCAGCCACTATGGAAAAGGCATCGGAAGTAAGTAATATACTTAAAGAAAAGGACCAAGTAGTTATTTTGTTGCAATGAGAGGTGTCTGAAGTACAACAGAAAATTGAACAATTGGAACAGCAACTATCAACACAGTAGCAATTAAACAATCAATTAAATAAGCAATTGCTTGAAGAGAAACAGAGAATAGACTCAAGCGCAATACAAAAGAAGAAAGAATTATTTGAATCATTGGCCAGGTTAAAGACGATGAATGAACTAATGATGAAAACGAAAGATGAGCAAATCGCTCAGCTGTCACTTCAAGTAGAGAAGTTCAAGAGTCTTCCACAACCTACCAATTTCAGGTCTAAAGCGCTACAAATTAACAAGGCATTGGTTACACAGTTAAGACTGTTATGTCATAACATTTCGCTGGTTTAGCCCCTGTGTGATATAACGACATCAATAGTTGACAAATCAGTCGATGCTACGCAGGATTTGGAACAGGCCGATGAGACTCTAACAAATTGTCTTGCTTGGCAAGACACCAATGAGGGGTAGGTAATCTACCCAAAATCCTAGAATCACACAAGGAGATCCTTTTCTTAGAATGGAAATCACAACTGATGAAAGCAGAGAGAGAGGTGTCCAGATGTAGATTATCTACAAGTAACTTAATTGAGTGAACCAATAACACTCTTTATCTGTCTAACATGATTTCACAATGCACCCCAAGTAAATTGTTGTCAGCCAAGACATTGGAGCAAGCATGCAATCAAGAGTTGGAGAAGAATGGAAGATTAATCGTTGGCATCCAAAGTTTAACTTGGGATACCTATTGGTTTTTCTTAGTAAAACCATACAGTCAAAGGGCCGCCCTCAAATGTTTAACCGATGCAATTGGTTGTATCATTCCCGAAATCCATGATGCCACATACTCAGCTCAACTCCATTCTCGTCTCAGTCATCTGCCAGAATTGAAACCGATGCTTGCAATCTGCCAACTCAAATCAAAAGGAGAACAGCCGAAACAATGAGTCATGCTTCCGACTACCAATAAACCTGTTGTGGAGAAGATACTCAAGATTTAGTTGTACCAATTAATAGCATTTTATTTTTGTAGTTAGTTAGTTTAATTAGTATTTATAGACCCTTTCATGCATTTAGAAAGGGTCCTAAGTTTTTGTATAAAACTCAAACCTGGAAGTTGCACTATTGTGCTTCTGGTATATTTTTTATAAAGACTGGGCCAGTATTCCAAATTCTAATGAAGAAAGCTTTGATGGGGTGTGCACTATTGCCTTGATGTGAAAGTATTTCTAAGTTGGAAAAAGGAATTTGAATGCGATTGATATTGGGAATGATTCACAGCACATATGGTACTATTATCTATGATCTTGTTTCATTCTTTCATGTGAATCGTCATTTGATTACTCTTGCTATCATTGGATATATGTATGTGTTTTCAACAGCAATCTTTATATTTTTCACTATTGAATGTTTAAGGAATGTTATTCTTTTAGTCATATATGTATCAGTGATATATAAGGATAAGTGTAATAATGTTTTAATGATTACTTTTTTCAACTACTTGAACAAAGTAATTATCATATGAATGAATGTCTTTGTTTACCAATAGAGTCATCTATATGCCTGTTTGTGGATAAAGATTATCAAATGTTACACTAAAAACAGAAATTTCCCGGGATAGGATAGTTATTCATATTTTTACTTTTTAGATTAAATCATTCATCCCTTACCATTTTATTAGAAAACCATTCATTCATCCATCCCCTTTTTATTCATCATTGGGAAACTGGTCCATTATTTCCAGTCAGAGCCACCACACCAAACGGAAAAGGAGTTGCATTAAGGTCCGGACCGAGTGGTTTTCCCCGATGTTGTTGCAACGATTTTCGAGGAATCAACATTTTTGGTGCTAGAAGGAGGGCATGAACTATGAATGGCGAGTAAATCAAAACCTACAGACCATTCTGAGAGTAAATCTCCCTCCACCTCACCTCGGACCTCCCGTTTGCATTCTGGAACACCATTATTCAAACGAGAAGAAGAGGAGTCAACTACCACTGCTCAATCCCATCATACTCCAAATTGATTAAGTCCTGAGTCTCCTGAAGTTCAATCTCTCATCCAGAAACTTCAAGGCTTTTTGATATCACCATAGAAATCTGAAGTATCTCAAGGCAGTGAGACTTCGCAATTCAATCTACCTCACCCTCTCACTAGACTTCAAAGCGGAAAGCTCGGTATTAAACCTATTGAGTTGCCTTTGCCGAAAAGGAAAAAGGCTAAATAGAACACTGAAAGATCGGACAATGAGTCCTTCTCATCATCATCCTCCATTTCATCTTTTCCATTGCGAAGTCAACCATCCACTCCTCCATTACACATTGTTGTTTAGCAGGGATCACCAACTTCAACATCCCAACCTATTCAATTTTCAATACCAACTCCTCCCCAAACACCTAGAATAACATCAGGAATATAATTTGTTATTAGTTCTATGATGGCTCATAATCCATGGAATAGTCCTGGTGCAGTCACTATGCCTGCATCATTACATTCATTACCAGATTCTCCTAAAAAATGGTTGCCGAAATTTAATCCAGATGCTAGAACATTAGCCGAAGAACATATTAACAATTTCATGTTATCAGTTAATTTAAAAGGAGTGACACAGGAAGATGTTGTCATTAGGCTTTTCCCTTATACTTTACGAGGATCAGCTAGGTCTTGGTATTTTTCCCTACCCTCTGGATCCATTACCAGCTGGAACATTTTTCAAGAACAGTTTCTCACTAAGTATGGCGATGATAGATCTTTAGCAACATTAATCAACGATCTTTCGAATCTTAGGATAGAATCTAGAGAACCTAACAAGGATACAACTCGCGATTCAATAAACTCTTGAATAAGATTCCAACCGACTCTAAACCAAGTGAGAAAATCATAAGCGAATGGTATATAACATCCCTACCTTCAAATATAGCCATTTTTTTAGATAGAGTTGCAAAACCAACTTTAGCTGAAAACATGAAAGAGGCGCTTGCTGTAGAGAAACACATTATTGATTTAGAAAAGAAAGTTGCTCTTGAAGATAGAAAATCCAAAAAAGTTTATTTTAAATATGATTCAAAGAAGAAAACCCCTAAATATCCATATGATATGGAGGGTCTGCAAAAGGTCCTCAAGACTATGTCAAATGAAATGGTTGAAATCAAAAAACAAGTAGTTGAAACTTCAACAAAGAGGCCATTTAGAAATTTTAAGAAACCTGAGTCAAAACCACCAAATGCTATATCTAATGTAGACTCAGATCCTGAAGAATATGAAACAGTCTTATCATCCGATGAACCCGAAGAAGAGGAGATTGTCAAATGCCATGGGATGTGGGACTTCATTTTACCTAACTCCGATACAGAAAATGAACAAGAAGCTTTCCCTGTGACTACCAGGAATAAAGGTACTCCTGAACCTGTTCAGTCAATTTCAAAGAAAAGGAGTGCAGGTACCACTAATATAAAAGAAAAGGTTCCCACAAAGAAATCTGCGGCAATAACATCCCAAAATCAACCATTATCAAACATACCTTCAACATCTAAGACGTTGGTAGTATTGGATTCAATGGATTACAATATTATTGATGATATGAAGAAGACAAAGGCAAACATTACTATGTTTGAACTTAAAAAACTCAAACATCAGTAGAAATTACTTCTTAAGGAACTAAATGCAGTACCTTCTTCACCTCTTGCTAATGTTGTGTTCTCCAAAGTTGCAAATGATTCAGGTCAACCACCTCCTGGTAGAGTTGAAGCTATTGATGCAGTTTTAATCGGAGACAGATCAAATTCTCATACTCCCCCTTTTCTCTTGACCTATGAGATCTATAATCGAAATCTACAGAACTGTTTGATTGACTCAGGGGCATCCTCTAATATAATGACAGCTTCGGTTTGTTCTAAACTAAACATTGAACCCCAAAATTCTGCAATTCATATTGTACAGTTAGATAGAACCAAGGTCCAGGTTTTAGGGGAAATCAACTCTGTAATTATCAGGTTATCATCTGATCCACGAGTGGTTCAGAGAATTGATATTTTAATTACTGATATACCTAAATTTTATGGTTTAATTTTGAGTAGGGATTGGTCTAAGAAACTCCACAGTTATATTTCGACCGATCGGTCCCATATGTGGCTACCCTATAAAGGAAAGCCAAATCAAATCAAAATCGATCGAGAGAAACATATGACCCATACTGTCACTGGATTTGAACAAGAGAATTAACCAATAGCATTCAATAACAATATTTTGGGGAATTACTCTTCCGAATCATTCTTTGGCAATTTCACTACCCAACCATCTCCTTTCTCAGTAAATAATTTCACATCCCAAATTGAAAATTTTTCACAAACCGATAGATCAAGATGTGTCAATGTTGCTGAGGAAATTGTAAATAAATTGTTGATAATTCTTTATTTTCGTCACTATACTTTGATGGGTCTAAATCTAGTGAAGGTGCAGGAGCAGGGTGTATTTTAGTTAGCCCTGAAGGAGAAAAAACTATGTTATCATGTAGATTGGAATTTGAATGCACAAATAATATGACTGAATATGAGGCCTTAGTTCAAGGAATATACAAAGCAATTGGTCTTAAAGTCCAATATTTGAAAGTGTTTGGTAATTCAAAAATTGTCATAAAACAAGTTAGAAATACAATTTTGTCTTTCTAGTCATCTCAAACACTATCAGTCTTTGGTACAGGAACTCATATCTCAATTTTTAGCATTCAATATTTCTTCTATCCCTAGATCCCAGAATGCAGCAGCATACTTGCTAGCTAATGTTGCTTCTAAACTCCTATCTTTCGAAGATTACAGACCAGACAGATTTTCAGTAGAGTTAATTTTTAGACCATCAATTCCCGACAATGTCACCAATTGGCGAGTGTTCAATCATGATGAAGACATTTTAAATTTCTTGACTTCCGACAAGTCCTATGATGATCAAATCATTGATGAAAGTGATCATGACCTTCAAATGAAGGAAAAGCAAGAAGAAAACTCAATACCACAACCAGTGGTTAAGCTAGAAGATCTGTATGATATTAAAGACAGGTTTAAACAGGTGACCAATTCAAAGCTCCAGAGTTCCACTTTAAGATTTGAATTGATAAACCTAGGTACTAAGGAAAACCCTCAAAACATCAATTTGGGATTAGGACTTTCTTTGGAAGAAAGAACAGCATTCATTAGGTTATTACAAAAAAATAAATATGTCTTCACTTGGAAATATGAAGATTTGAAAACATACGATGCATCGATCATTCAACATACTATTCCAATGCTTTCTGAACAAAAACCAGTCCAACAAAAGTTAAGGAAAATTCATCCTAACCTAGAGAGTCAAATAAAAACCGAACTAAATAAACTCTTAAAGGCTAAGATCATTTTTCCTGTCAGACATTCAAACTGGGTGTCTAATATGGTGCCTGTTAGAAAGAAAAATGGCGACATCAGGATTTGCATAGATTTCAGAAATCTTAATAAAGAAAGCCAAAAAGATAACTTCCCTTTACCTACCATGGAGTAGATACTCCATTCAGTAGTTGGTTCAGAGTTAATTTCCTTTTTAGATGGTTTTTCAGGATATAACCAAATTTTGGTCCATCCTGATGACAGGCTTAAAACTACCTTCAAAACTAAATGGGGAACTTATGCTTACCAAAAATTCCTTTTGGACTTATCAATGTAGGAGCTACATTCCAAAGAGAAATGGATATAACATTCAAAGGATTGATCAATAAAACAATAGTTATCTATTTAGATGATATTACTGTATTTTCCAAGAAAAGGTCTAATCATTTACATGATTTAAAACAAATCTTTGAACGCTGCAAAAGTTATGGTATCTCGCTCAATCCAAAAAAGTCCTTTTTTGCTCTTAATCAAGGAAAGATCTTGGGCTTCATTGTTTCCGAAGATGGTATTTATATTGATCCAGATAGAGTTAAAAAGATTTCTGATATTTCATTCCCCCATAACAAAAAATCCATGCAGTCATTTTTGGGTCAAATTAACTTTGTTAAATGATTCGTTCCAGATTTTTCCCAAATTATTTTACCATTGTAAACAATGATTAAGAAAAATTCGGTGTTTAGATGGGGATCTGCAGAAAAAGAGGCATTTGATTCTATCAAACAATCAATAGTTAATGCCCCTGCTTTAAGCACTCCCAATTTTTCAAGTCATTTCATACTATATACTCTCGCATCTACCTCGTCTTATGCAGCAGTTCTGACTCAAATTAATGATTGAAACTTGGAGGCACCAATTTCATTTTACAGTTCAAATCTTCAAGGTGCTAAACTTAATTATTCATAAGTTGAAAAGCAAGTCTTTGCTGTATACAAAGACGTCAAACACTACAGACCCTTCCTCTTAAAATCTCACACAAAAGTTATAGTTCCTTTTTCAGTAGTAAGACAATTACTAATTCAAAGGGAATTAGGAGAAAAAAGGGCAAATTGGGTCACAGCATTACAAGAATATGACTTAGAAATCAAACCAGAAAAGATTGTCAGAGGCCAAGGGTTTTGCAGGTTATTAGCAGGAGCATCCAACATTCAAGAATCAAAAGGTACAGAACACACTAAAGAAATCAATCAGATAAGTATCACAGATCCTGAATCACAATATGCAGATCTTATTTTCTATTTAAAAAATGGATACGCACCTTCTAATCTTTCCTATAAAAACAAACGTGACATTAGATTAAAAGAAAAAAACTTCATTATTGTAGATGATGTACTATTTAGGTGAAATTATGATTCAATTCTATTACTATGCCTAGAAAAATCTGAAGCGCAAAAAGTTTTGCAGGACCTACATGACGGACCAATAGGAGGACATTTTGGAGCTGATACAACAGCCCACAAAATCATTCATGCTGGATATTATTGGCCCACCCTATTCAGAGATACTCACGAATACGTAAGGAAATGCCAAAGTTGTCAAATCTCTAGTGGAAGACAAAGAAAACCAGCTTTCCCTTTGCAACCAATCAACATTGAACAACCTTTCGAGCAATGGGGATTGGATATCATTGGGGAAATCACTCCACAGTCATCCAAACAACATAAGTATATCCTTACTGCTACTAATTACTTTACTAAGTGGGTTGAAGCAATTCCTCTGAAGGCAACAAATTCTGAGGCAATTATAGAGTTCATAGATCAATTCATTATTACCAGGTTTGGTGTCCCAAACGCTCTTATTTTTTATAATGCATCTTATTTCTCTGGAAATTCTATGTTTGAGTTCGCTATCAAAAGAGGGTTTAAATTGAAATATTCTGCGAATTATTATCCCCAAGGTAATGGTTTAGCAGAATCCACCAATAAAAATCTCATCAAAATCATTAAGCAAACTATTGAGCAGAATCATAAAAACTGGCATAAATCTTTGATATTTGCACTATGGGCTGACAGAATAACATAGAAGGATTCCATAGGTACTTCTCCATTTAATCTTGTATATGGGAAGGAAGCGGTCATACCAAGCAATTTGATACTTCCATCTCTAGCCTTAGTGCAGTTTGTTGAAGAAAGTCCCTCGTCTTCTATTCAGCTAAGACATGATCAAATTTTAAAATTAGAAGAAGAAAGGGAAAAAGCTAGAATTATACATGCAAAACATCAACAAATTATCAAGTCATCTTTTGATTCAACTTCATCTAGTTCAAAACAATTACAAGTTGGTGATCTAGTTCTGAAATGGGACAAAGCCCATGAGGATAAAGGAAAACACACTAAATTCCAGAAAATGTGGCTCGGACCATTTCAAATCAACGAGAAGATAGGCCATTCTACTTTCATATTGCAAGATCTATCAGGTAAGAGAGATTCTCTTCCTGTTAATGGCCTTATCTTGAAAAAATTATTCAATTGAGGAGGTAACCCCTTCTCCCTTTGTAAATATACAATTTTCAGCAAAAATTTATGTTCATAGTTTTAGGATTATTTGAAAATAAAGTTGTAAGATATCTTCCATTGGCCTTTGCTATACTGAAAAGTTTCTCAAAAAGAAATAGTTTTGATATTTACTTTTAAAAATGGAAACCTTAAACAAAAGGAAAATTTCTAGGAAATTAGGTATATTTAGATTCTGAAACCCCATTTCATTTTTGTGAAATCTTCTCAAGATTTAGAAGTACTGTAAATCATTTTAATGTTTTCAAATGGCCAAAAAACAGTTATCAATACAAATATAGAAATTGATTCAATCTTAGCATCTTCAACTCTTACCCTGTCATCCATGCTCTCTTAAGGAGAAAACTGTTCATCCCATTCATCACAGTTTATGATTACTCAAAGTGTAATTCTAAAATATATTTGATATACAAGATAAGGGGTCTTATTACAAGCATGCTTACCATGATCATTGGGGACTAGTTCAACTGACATTACCAATATTGCACACCAAAATAGGGTAATGGCTTATAATTATAAGACAAGGGCTCTCATCACGATCCATCTTGTTCAGTTAAATTACAACCAGTGAATGGCATTGTCAAATAGTTGGCCACCAAACCAGGACAATGGCTTTTTATCTTGCAAAATAAGGAAAAAGAAAAGTGATACAAAATATGAAGGCATATTTTTGGATTCATTCTTTTAATTATACTCTGAAATGGATGGGATAATGGACAATTAAATGGTTAAAAGATATCCCTGTCGAGACTATAAACGTTTGCTGGCAGCAGAGGCTCTACCTATGACAAAGGAGTCATTATAAAGCTAAGTTGGAAAAGTTCTTTGTTTTATCATTATCAACCAATTAAGGCTAGTTTAAAACTTAGAATGTATTTAATTTTAACAAGAGAAGAAAATAGCAAAAATAGCTATTATTAGATTCAGAATTTATGTATACCTAGTTATATTAGAATTCTCCTCTTAGATAATATTTATATATAAAGAAAGTTTAAGTATTTCAACATTTTTCAGAGATAACTGTTTCTCCCAGTGAATCGCCAATTGTTGTGTTGTACAACAACCCCCCATTTCATAAATTTTTTCTTTCTAACTATAATATGAAATGGGTCCCTTTTAAATATAGATGTGTGAACAAAATTGGTATCAACTCATCATTACAAAACCCTTCATCAAAAGGTCCAAAGGAAACGTAATATTATAAACCTTTTGAACAAATATGAAATCGTTCTTATGAATAAATATAAAATGCTTTATTATTGTGATAAAGCGATTGCAAGATCGCATATCGCAACAACAAGGAAAACATAATATAAAGACCCATTGATTTATCCCGATCTGAAAAGTGAATAACTATTGGTTATCGGGAAAGGCGAGCAACAAATATAACAAAATTCCCTCCCACTATTTCTCCGATGCAATATCGCTATCGGCAATCAGGGGATGTAATGCAACGCATGTTAAGACACCTTTAAAATCTCCCGATCCGATAAAGCAAGTCGCAAGTTTCAAAATAGATTTCAAAGGCTTGCATGCATTATTTTGGATTATTATTAAAAGCCTTCCCGTTCCCGATAGCGATTTACTTGTGATTATCTACCAAAAAACTCAAGCCACGCTTGAATGAATCATTCAACATATAAACGATATGATGGGTATTTAAAATGATTGACAGGTTAAGCGGCTAATTAATGAAGCAGTTATGTCGAGATCTTCCCTGAGATTGTATCTGCGGCAGTATTATTTTAATCTTTCATTACTTGCTAATTGATATAATTCTTTCATATTGGCTCACACCACCTATTCTCTGTATCACGATCATTTTATTCCTTGCGCAGAGCTCCACCGAAACAACAAGTTCAAGCCAAACAGGAAAGAAATCCAAGAGATCCGCGGCAGCAGCGACTCCCGCAGTAACAGTGAAATCCACCACTGATCCAGGACCAAGAAAAAAGGGATTGATTTAAAACACTACGTGTCTTGGCCTTGGAAACACAAGCTGGCAAATCATATATAATCTAATTGAGGCAGAGGAGCCTAAAACAATATCAGTACAAGCTACCGCAGATTCAACTAGAAAATCAGAGGCTTCCCTGAAAGATTTAGTTGACTCATATATACACTGAATAGCAGCTCGTGAAAAAATTCTTCCATACACTGATGTAGTGCAATGGGTAGTAGAGGAGATCCTGTTTTTAAATAGAACATTTTGCACAGTTGAAGGAAGGGCCTTCAGCTCATTTCAGCCTGATGATTTAAGGAAAATGTATCACTTGCCTAAACCTCAAAAGAAATATAATAAAGCTTTTCTTGATAAGTTCGCAAGTGAGAATGAGACTGAATCGGCCCCAATTTGGGAGTGGAGACAGAACCCCGCAAGGCACAAACATGAATCTTCAGGTAAGAACTCTGTAGATTCATTATGTTTTCCTTACTGTTATGCTGGGGCAATGATGTGTAGAATTTGGGGATTACATGATTCTACAAAATTCACTATTGAAATGGTTCCTTTAATGGAAGCGGCAGTTAACAGTGAAGTAATGGATTGGGTTAATATATTGTCAAATAAATTAGCCACTGCAATTCTTGAGTTTAGAAATAAAACTCGCATGACCGATAGGTCTATTCCTCCGTTTTATTTTAGTGCTTATATTTTAGATACTCTTTGTTTCAATTCTGAATTTCCTATATTAGGGTGGAGATGGAATTCACAAGACCCCATGCCAATTCACATTTATCACCAAAAGCCGTGGAAAGCGCAATATAAGGACCACTTGTACAAAATCTGTAATGCTTTTATGTTGCCTATTTACTGTGCCATTTTTTATAAGCATACCCCAAAGATTTCTTCGGAAGCAGAGATTGACGTAACCGCTGTAAGAAACTGGTTTGGGGAAGATAAGTTCACATACATAAGGGTTTTTGGTAGCCTTGCAAGACCTCATGTCCTTCCTTTATATATACCTAACAAGCTATTAGCCCGAGAATTGGCTTATCAAATTACAACCGCAGGAACATCCAAGACTCTTAGGACTTCAAAAAAGCAGGCTTGGCCTACTTTTCCTTTGAGATGCGGTGTTTATACTTTGTAGGACTACAAGCATGCAAAGAAGGAAGCAGAGAAAATAAACATGCTCAACCTTGCAACCATTCCTAATAAGCAATTTGATCCAAGGAAAGTTACCTATAATGTGCTTGAACAAGCCAAACTTACAAGGTTTGATCATGAGAAATATGATTTTGATGAATTGTTTTCTTCGGCAGAGTCAAACGCTGGCCAAAATGAGATATAATGATGAAAGGCTAGTAGAATTCAATAAGCTCAGAGAACAGAGGTTGCAAACTCTACCTTTGGACTTATTAGCTACTACCCCGACAACACAATCAAGTGAGCCTGAACAACAACTCATTGACAAACCTCCTACTGTATCAAAGATTCTCGAGAGAGGAAAAGAGAAAGAGCAGGAGAAAGAGTAGAAAAAAGAACAGGACAAGGTCATCGAAAATATCAATGTGGATACTCAGATTGATCCTAAACTACTCCAAGAATGGCAGCAATTTGACTCCATTATAAGCAATCTGGAAGGTCCAAAAGGTGACAATACACCCAAAGTAACAGATGGACAAGATACAGCGTCAACAATGGTTCCGAATGAAGGAACCAGCGGCCTACCCCCTAACACAAATTTAGAAATGATTCCAAAAGATCCCTCTGATCAAATTATTTTGCAGGTGGAGGACATACCTCCATTAGATGTATTTCACAGTCCCAAACACAGGGCTGTAGTGAAAAGACAGAGGAAAAGGAGAAGACTTGATCAATCTTCCCTGTTTCCAGAGCAAACAGAGACAACTAATGTAGTATGGAAAGAAGAATTTAACCCTTCCAATGACCTAACAAAGCTTTCTCAGTATGCCAGAGCTTATTCGACAACCACTATGGAAAAGGCATTGGAAGTAAGTAATCTACTTAAAGAAAAGGACCAAGCAATTGTTTTGTTGCAATCATAGGTGTCCAAAGCACAACAGAAAATTGAACAGTTGGAACAGCAACTATCAACACAGCAGCAATTAAACAATCAATTGAATAAGAAATTGCTTGAAGAGAAACAGAGAATAGACTCAAGTGCAATACAAAAGCAGAAAGAATTATCTGAAGCATTGGCCAGGTTAAAGATGATGAATGAACTAATAATGAAAACGAAAGATGAGCAAATTGCTCAGCTGTCACTTCAAGTAGAGAAGTTCAAGAGTCTTCCACAACCTACCAATTTCAGGTCCGAAGCGCTACAAATTAACAAGGCATTGGTTACACAATTAAGACTGGTATGTCATAACATTTCGCTGGTTGAGCCCCTGTGTGATATAATGGCATCAATAGTTGACAAATCAGTCGATGCTAGGCAGGATTTGGAACAGGTCGATGAGACTCTGACAAATTTTCTCGCTTGGTAAGACACCAATGAGGGGCAGGCAACAAATCTACCCAAAATCCTAGAATCACACAAGGAGATCCTTTTCTTAGAATGGCAGTCACAGCTGATGAAAGCAGAGAGAGAGGTGTCCAGATGAAGATTATCTACAAGTAACTTAATTGAGTTAATCAATAACACTCTTTATCTGTCTAACATGATTTCACAATGCACCCCAAGTAAATTGTTGTCAACCAAGACATTGGAGCAAGCATGCAATCAAGAGTTGGAGAAGAATGGAAGATTAATTGCTAGCATCCAAAGTTTAACTTGGGATACCTATTGGTTTTTCTTATTAAAACCATACAGTCAAAGGGCCACCCTCAAATTTTTAACCGATATGATCGGTTGTATCATTCCCGAAATCCATGATGCCACGTACTCAGCTCAACTCCATTCTCATCTCAGTCGTCCGCCAGAATTGGAACCGATGCTTGCAATCTGCCAACTCAAATCAAAAGGAGAACAGCCGAAATAATGAATCGTGTTGCCGACTACCAACAAACCTGTTGTGGAGAAGATACTCAATATTTAGTTGTACCAATTAATAACATTTTATTTTTGTAGTTATTTAGTTTAATTAGTATTTATAGACCCTTTCATGCATTTAGAAAGGGTCCTTAGTTTTTGTATAAAACTCAAACCTGGAAGTTGCACTATTGTGCTTCTAGTATATTTTTTATGAAGACTGGGCCATTATTCCAAATTCTAATGAAGAAAGCTTTGATGGGATGTGCACTATTTCCTTGATGTGAAAGTATTTCTAAGTTGGAAAAAGGAATTTGAATGTGATTGATATCGGGAATGATTCACAGCACATATGGTACTATTATCTATGATCTTGTTTCATTCTTTCATGTGAATTGTCATTTGATTACTCTTGCTATCATTGGATATATGTATGTGTTTTCAACAGAAACCCTTATATTTTTCATTATTGAATGTTTAAGGAATGTTATTCTTTTAGTCATATATGTATCAATGATATATAAGGATAAGTGTAATAATGTTTTAATGACTACTTTGTTCAACTACTTGAACAAAGTAATTATCATATGAATGAATGTCTTTGTTTACCAATAGAGTCATCTATATACCTGTTTGTGGATAAATATTATCAAACGTTACACTAAAAACAGAAATTTCCTGGGATAGGATAGTTATTCATATTTTTACTTTTTAGATTAAATCATTCATCCACTACCATTTTATTAGAAAACCACTCATTCATCCATTCCCTTTTTATTCATCATTGGGAAACTGGTCCCATTATTTCCAATCGAAGCCACCACACCAAACGGAAAAGGAGCTGCATTAAGGTCTGGACCAGGTGGTTTTCCCCGATGTTGTTGCAGTGATTTTCGAGGCATCAACACAACCTCTAGCATTTCTACAACCATACGTTCAATTTCACTCTGTTGGGAATAAGTATATTTGTAAGGCCTGGTGTTTGGAGGAACTCTTCCTCAAATCAAGTGAATCACATGATCATAATCACGAATAGGTGGGAGGCCTTTGAGGATCTCAAACACCTTAGAATGATTGTACAATACTTTTTATAGATTTGGAGAAATAGATGATTTCGATGTTTAAACCCCTAGTGAGAATAATTGTGAAATTATGCCTTGATATTATTTATTCAGAGATTTTTCATGCCATTAGAGATGAATATATTTATTGGTTTCCCTGTGATACCCCTTAATTCAAATTCCTTTCCTTCTGAAAAAAAAATTTGAGAAATTTTTTTGAAAATTGAAAGTTAGCATCCCCAAAGATTGTAAACATTGGACTCTAAGTACAACATCAACACCACCCATTGGAATGGAAATCATTAGACTATTCAATACATATTCCCCCTTGGTTAGCTTGATATTATGGCACCTTCCAAAGAAATTTATAGTTTTTCCATTTGCAACCATCACTTGACACTCTGGTGCTAGATACAGGAACCAAATTAATTCCTTGGCTATCTTACAATAAATAAAATTCTGGGTACTACTTGAATAAGTCAACACTATTACCTTTTTCTTCTCAATATATCCTTCTATCTTGAGATTTGAAGAGTAGTAATTTCAGCCAATGAATTACAAGATATGGTAGGATTCATTTCTTCTTTATTTGGGGTTGGTTCCTAGTGTATATCCTCCTCTTTTGATGTTTCTTGTTCATTTTCTTCCTCCTCTTCACAATCTATGTAGAATAATTTGTTCTCCACACACTTATGACCTTTAGTGTATTTTCTATCACAAATATAAAAAACCCCTTTTTCTCTTTTTCCCTCTAATTATTGTGGTTTTAACCTTGTATATTGTGGATGACTAACACTTCCATCTTTATAGTTGTGGGTGGTAGACTTCCTTGTTGCCATAATTTTGCTTTCAACTTTTCTTGCCACCTTGAATGCCTTCTCCTATGAATCAAGTTCCCAAAGGTGAAACTTGTGTTGGATGTTATCTTTTAAAGTCCATATGAAGACATCAATCCTATGCTCCTCTGGAATATCGATGACCCTAATATTAAATTTTTGGAAATATTTAATGTGCTTTGTCATTGAACCCTTTTGTTTGAGATTTATCAATTCGCTAAAGAACATGTTTCTCTTTGTATCTTCTTAATGTGCTATCATTTCCTCCATAAAAACTAAATAGGTGACAAGTGGTTTATGAGAACAAATCCATCTATACCATACAAATTGATTGCGTGTAAATATAAAGATGCAATACGTACCTTTTGTGAGGGTTGCACATCTTGTAGATCAAAATATTGCTCCATCTGTAGTATCCATGTTACCAGATCCTTGTCATAAAAAATCTTCATATCTATCTTTGGAATGTGGTGGTTCTTAAACCCGACATTGGAGTCTCTAAAATCATAATTCATATTCCTTTTCTTCTCATCATAATTTTCATCGATTACCTTGTCACCACTGGGAAGCCTTTCTTGCAACAACTTTGTCAAACCTTCCATGTATGCTTTTAAACCATTCATGTCACATTTTAGACCATCCATGTCACCTTTTAAATAATTCTTTTTGTCCTTTAAACCATCCATGTCACCTTTTAGTTCATCTTTGGTTTCTCTTTGTGAGAGCGAAATTTGTTGCACTTGGTCCCGTAATTTTGATATATCATGTTGCAAGTCTTCCTCTTCATGCATCATAGTAGAGATTTATGAGAGTTTAGTGGGTGTAGAATTATTTTTCTGAGGAGGAATTTTAGAACCCAATACTAATATCTATGCTTCAATATGCCATTGGAATCACTTCAAACTGATTTTTCAAACAAAAGTTATGCAATTTTTTTAAACAAATACACACTTTTTTCTTGCTTTTAGGAGTAGTTCTAACTTTGTAATTTCGGATCTCCAAGTTTTGAAATTTCTTCCTGTGGTAGCTCTCTAAGTCTTATTTCCAACCCCATGAGTCTGACCGAGATTGGATTCTTCAAGAAAGTGTTATGCCAAATCTCCCACGATGACTTGATTATGGACTTGTTCAGTAGAGCGAAGTTGTACGGGGTGCCACGTGTCAATGTTTCAACCTTAGGCCCTAAAATTTCTACATGAAAAACTACAGTCCATTCACTTGCATCCAATTTTTATAGAATTTAAATCTGATGCCTAAAACAAAAGTTGTGATGATTTTCCCTAGGTCACATGTTTGAGACAAAATTCTAGAGCCTATAAAAACCCTAACTTCTTCAGATCATCTCTCTGAAAATATAGTGAACCAAGCTCTAAAATGTTTGAATGATGTTCACCATGATTTTGTCTCCATGTGGTAACATTTGTAGCTGTTGAAGCCTCGTAGAAAACAATATATAGCGAAAAATCCAAAATGACGGGTTTGAAGATGCAAAACCCTATAATCCAAAGCTCTGATTCCAAATGTTATGCAACCAACTCACAAAAAGATAGATCAACGACATAACAATTATCCTCTTCGAGGGGGAAACCTCCTTTACATTACATAAATTAACAATTCTTGGGTGAGACAAATAACAAGACCTCCTTTGTATATATAGGAGTCCAAGGGGTCACAATATAATCAGAGCCTACATAACAGTAATAATGTAACGGCACAACAATAGAAATAGTTCCCTTCTATGGGGAACAACAATAACAATATGTGGGCTACATGGGCATAATAATAATAATAAGGGGGATACACTAGTATTATTGTGACCTAACAAAATGTGCATCCTTATTGACACCCTTCTGAAAAAAATAACGAAATAGAAAAGATCATTCACAAGCTATTGGAGGTAGGGGTCATACATCCTAGTACAAGCCTTCACTCATCACTAGTATTCATGGTCTTAAAGAAGGAAGGCAATTGGTGTATGTGTCTTTATTTTAAAGCTATTAGTTAGTTGAAAATTAAGGACAAATCTTATCCCTATGATTGATGATCTCCTTAATGAATTTCATGGGGAAATATTTTTCACTAAGCTTGATCTACATTCATGATAACACTAAATCAAGATGAAAGAGGTAGACATCCAAAATATAGACTCCAAAATGCATGAATGACATAATTAGTTCTAGTTATTCCTTTCAACATCTGTAATGCTATGTCCACTTCCAAATCCTCATGAACATGATTTTCAAACCCTTCTTATGAAATTTTATGATGGTATTCTTCAAATATATCTTGATCTACAATAAAGCATAAGATATAGCATGTTGAAAAGTCCTTGCAACCCTTGAGAGAAGACCAATTATTTGTGAAACACTCCAAATGATCTTTTGTGGCTCCTAAGGAGAAATACTTGGGTCACATTGTAATTTGGGAGGGAGTGTGAGTTGATCTCAAGAAATGGAGACTATGCAAGATTGGTCCCATCCAAAAGCACTAAATAGCATGAGGGCATTCTTAGGACTTATGGCATACTATAGGAAATTTATGATAAATTATGGAAAAAATGAAACTCCCTTAACTTAACTCCTTACAAATAATGTTTTTTTCTAGAGTGAGGTAGCACCACAAACCATTATTTCTTTAAAAGATGTCATGTTCACTACTTTAGTATTAGAAGTGTTTGAATTTCATAATACTTATTTATTATAATGTGATACCCCAGGTAGAGGTCTTGAAGTAGTATTTATACAAGAAGGATGACCCTTGGAATTCACCAGTGAGCAATTGCGTGACTGCAATTTGAGAAAATATGCATAAGAGAAGGAAAAGATGGTTTTCCTTCATACATGGAGAGGTGGTTTCCATATCTCATAAGGAGGCATTTTTATATCAAGACTGAGCATCATAGTGTAAAATACTTCCTTAAACAATGTTTGACTTCATTAGAGAAACAAGAATGGGTCACCAAGATGTTGGGGTATGATTATGATATAATATATAAGATGGGTAAAGAGAATGTTTTCTTTGATTCTTTATCTAAACAACTTCAGGAGGATGGATCGCTCCTTATCTTATCATTATCAAGTCCAAGATAGATTTAGGAGGCCCATAAATCATGGATATAAAATAATATTTTAAAGTAGCTCATCCAATGGCTTCAGGTAGATCCAAACTCACCTAAACATTTTACATGGAAGTAAGGTATATTTCAGTATAAATGGCACATTGTTCTAGAAAATATTCAACCTTATAAAAATAAAGTTTAGAGGAGTCACATACATCACTTATAGTGGGTCACTTTTGCTTTCATAAAACATATGAAATGAATAAGTGTTCATTCTTTTGTGATGACAAAAAACACATATCCAAGATTTTGTAGCTTCTTATAATACTTTCCAAAGGTTCAAGGGAGATATGGTGAAGATAGTAAAGACACTACAACTACTACCAAACCCAACATAGATTTTTATAGAAATTTAAGTGGATTTTATCTAGGGACTCCCAAAAGTTTGTGGCAATTAGACATCATGGTGATTATTGATTGTATTTCAAAAGATGCCCATTTTTATGCTCTAGCTCATTGTTTCACTGTTATGAAACCAGCTTAAGAAAATATAGAAAAGATAGATCAATGCCTTAGAATTCAGCCTCTTCGAGGGGGCAACCTCCTTTACATTACATAAATGAACAATTCTTGGATGATTCAAATGACAAAACCTCCTTTCTATATATAGGAGTCTAAGGAGGCACAATATAACCTAGCCAACCTAACAATAATAAGAAGCCACAATAGTAACATTAGTGGGCTTATATGGGGTACAATAGTAACAATATGGGCACTATGTGGGTACATCAATATAATAAGTGGGTTGTACTAATAACAATAAGGGTTACACTAGTATTATAGGGGCCTAACATCCCTCCCCCAAGCAACCTAGTCGTTTCCACTGATTGGAATCTACTAGGAAGACCCCATCTACCATCTAATGTACCATTTCGAATCATAGTGCAAGCTTACAGAATTCTCATGGTTGGTACAATCATAGATGAAGGGGATTCTATGAGTATCCTTTCCTCAACTGCTTGGAAAGTGCTTGGTTCACCATCATTTCTGCTTAAGATTCAAAATCTAACAGGCTTCAACAAAGGAACCAATCAACCATTAGGGATCCTTCAAAGTTTTCCTATAACTTTGAGAAGGAAAACCATCTACCTGAATGTAAAGGTAGTCCAAGGACCTTTAGATTACAATCTACTCCTTGGGCATGAATACATTTATAGCATGGGAGCTATTGTTTCCTCACTCTTTCGAGTGATGTGTTTTCCGCATGAAGGCAGAGTGTTCCAGCTCGTAGACCAACTTTCATCCCCCAATTCACACATAGCTAATAGTCAAGTGCCATCCATAACTGTTCTTTTTGCGCAAGGAATGTCTCATCAATATCCAGTCAATCCACCTAATGAACACGAGTGATTCAGTGAATGTGACTAAACCCAGGGGGCATGCACCCTGGTCTACTTCGGCAGGAAAACTTTAGGTATAGTGTAGGTTTTTGCGGAGAATATATGACTAGTCTGACACACCCATTCGTTTAGGAAAATGGGATTAGACTGGAATAAGATTCCCTCATCGAGATTATGTGATTGGAACTTGAATCACCTTCATCCATTTCGATGGACAAAGTCCAGGAAGTGTTTCTGTCTACTACGCAGGTGGAACCATCTTTTGGATGTAAGAACTTCTGTATGGTAGCCTGGAAACTCTACTTCTCTATACCTAGGGACATGCAAACCTTTTTGCATGTAATTGAAAAGGGACCATTTATTTTCTTAGTTTGTAGGTTCTTAACCCTTTAAATTTGTAGGTTGGTCATTCCTAACTTGCATAACGAAAGTCTCCGGAGCAAAGTTTCGAATGGGGCAAGCTCCCTAAGAAATGAACCTATCGATGAGACATCCTTATTATATGACTGGCACAAGTAGGTTTATGTGAAGTTCAAGATCATTAAAAAAAAACCTAGCAATGAGCATATTCTCCCCTAGAGTTTAATCTCATTAAAAAATGAACCCATCCATCAGTAAATAACCATTGCGATCGTAATCATAAGCTTTTGAGCCTTGGTCGTGTTCTTATCATCACCTCCACTCTTTTCTAGCCAATGATATGCCTCCATTTTATTGTTTACCCCTTTTGAGGAACAACTGTGACAAGTGATTTTAGCCATCTTCTTTACACTGTCGTGATTGAAAAGTTCCAACCCTTACTTGGAACCAACTGCTATCTGAAAACATCACTCGTTCCTCAAAAAACGAGTCTCCTTTAACCTCTTTTTATTTGACTCATAAAATATGAAAAGATTTCCAAGCAATTTGCCTATCCAACTCGTTAAAGCGATTAGAAGTGCCATCCCTCCTCCAGATTTTAATATTTTTGGACCTGAGGGATCATTACACAAAAAGATCGAGCGCTTTTCTTGTTCGGCTCGTTAAAACTATCAAAAAGTCGCCCCTTTCATATTATTTTATACTTTTTCGGACTGAAAGGATTATGGTATCAAAAAGGACTATAGGAGTTTCCTTTCCGTATCTTTTTAGACTCTATAAAATTGAAAAGGACCAAGTTAGATTTTTTTGTTAAACTCGTGAATGTGTCTTCCTCCTATTGGTTGGGTTATAACACAGCATGGTAGCCTAATAGTGGTTAAGTTTGAATACCTCCACTCTTAAATAGAGTTACAAAGTAGACTCTTCTAGATTATTTTACATCAAAAACATATGGATAGCTCCTTTTCAATGAATAATGGGGTTTGGTGCAACATCCTTCTGAACTATACATGTGAAAATAGGAAGGTCGACTTCTTAGTGGCATAACTTTTGCATGCAGACTCTAATTGACACACTCCTTACATTGTTGGAAAGGTGATATCATGAAAAGGTGTCACGCTAGAGAGATAAGATTTTGCCCCTAGAAAATTTCATTTGATGCCTCAAAATACTCCCAGAAGGTTTCATACCCTGTTTTTCCAAATTGGGTCCTACTGGTAAAAACGGTCCCATGAGTTCATCCCTCCATTTGTTTTCCACTACAAATGCATCAAGATGGATGAAAAGGAATATAATTATCTAATTCATATCACACCTCCCCATTTTTTGAGGATTTTGGTGCCCAAAATAGTTTACTAAATGAGGTGAGGAATTGTTTCCTCCACCTTCTCTTTGGTGTACCATTCAAATTTCCCTGGAAGTTGTCCCTTCAACCCAATCTACCAAATGTCATGTTTCCCATGTCTTTTAGTTATGGACATCTTCTGCAAAAGTGTATCTTTTTTCAACTCTACCTAAGCATATGGCACAAAATCCTACAGAAGAGGTAGCCCATGTTCCTCTTCCAAATCTAGCATGGAAGGCTCATAGAGTTTCAAATTATATACATTCACAACTGAGTAAATGTTCATATATGGTGGTAATCTAAGTTGATAGTCATTATATCCCACCTTTTCGAGAGTCTCAAATGTTGGAAATAATACTGAGAGGGGGGGTGAATCAGTATTATCACATCAATAAAACTTTTTCATTTCCATATTCAGATTCATATATGCTACTTCCACAAATTCTTATGATTCAGTTAGTTGATCCTTAATGAGTGCATTAGAACATTATCAACCATATTAACAGTAAACAGGTGCA
>APFE030471383.1:37303-57363 GCA_000404065.3 Pinus taeda
CTCTCTCATTTTCCAGACTCTCCTGGAAGGGAGCTACAACCCCCTTAGCTCTTGCACTAGCCAAATAATTAGTACTAGGTCCTGGCCTACAGAAGGCTACAACCTTCTCTTTCTTCCAGGGACCACATTTCATAAATTTTCAGACTGGATTCATGAACATCAATCAATCATCAAGAATTTTTGCATCAAACAATCTCCTTTTCACCAATTAGCACTGAATCAAGTAGACACTTCTCTGACAGCTGTATCCAAATCACAGTAACAGTAACCACACACCAAATCTGAACCCAAAACAAAAGATACTATCATTCAAGCTTAAATATTATGACCCATTGATAGAACTTATCCTTCTCCTTGTGCTCAGGTTCCTTCTTTATTCAGATCCAGATCTGCACTATAACCCAATCACAGTATTCCAGATCCAGCACTTTATTAGATGTTCAATAACAATTCAGATGATGCTTTGCCAAATGATCTCCTTCCTCTTTTATAGTCTTAGGCCTTTTACAATACCACGGTCCAAAACCATAATAACACAATACCATGAACCCAATACTTTGGATCAACACTTTTAGATGCAATACCACGGACCAAAATCATAGGATCAAAAACTGTCGGACTAATACCATGAAACAACCATGAAAGCGCATGAACTTTTTTCCACGTGAAATAAAAATTTTCTCCACATAAAAGTGCATGAAATTTTCTCCACATGAAATAAACTTTTTCTCCACATAAAAGTGCGTGAACTTTTTTTTACATGAAATAAACTTTTTCTCCACATAAAACTGCGTGAAATTTTCTGCACATGAAATAAACTTTTTCTCCACATAAAAGTGCGTGAACGTTTTTCTACATGAAATAAACTTTTCTCTGCATAAAAGTGTGTGAACTTTTCTCTACATGAAAGAAACTTTTCTCTGCATGAAAGTGCGTGAACTTTGATGTACTATAATTTATCATCTGAGATGAGTGGGTTGCCATCAAGTACAACATATGTATCATAATTCCAACATGAAAGGGGCCATATCTTAGATACTTTATTTTTCTACCGGTCCCTTGCAGTCTCTCCTTGTCCATTTGTAGCCATACTTTGTCTCCCACCTTAAATGATTTCTCTATTTTGTGCTAGTCATTCCTAGTGTTATACTTCTCACAGGACTTCTACAGTGTTTCCTATATGTATAGATGGATTTGCCTAGTATTCTCTATAAATTTTTCAACCCTCAAAGAATCTCCTGTAATATCTTCCCTCACTCCTCCTTGCTTCCCATATGAAATATCCAAAGGTGAAGGTGGAAAATATCTAAAACAAGTCTCATATGGGAACTTTCCTCTAGAAGTGTGAATTTCTCTATTATAAGAACATTGTATATATACCATATTTTCATCCCAAGTATTCTAATGCTTTTGGTTGTATCCCCTTAGAAGTTGCACCAAAGTCTTGTTGACTACATTTGACTTCCCATCTATCTGTATATGGAATTTTATAGATCTCTTCAACTTTTTGTGCATCCTCTTCCAGAAGGTAGTCTAGAAGGCATTGAGAATTCGTGTTTCCTTGTCGGATATGATGATCCTTGGTATCCCAAAGTGCACCAAGGCTTTTCCAAAGCACAAGTTTGTTTCTTCTTGTTCATTGATGGTATTTTTACTAGGCATCAGAACACACATCTTGTTGGACTTTTCAACTACCACGAATAGGTAGTCATGGCCCTTCCTAGTTGTTGGTAAGCCGCCCATAAAATCCATTGAAATTATTTCCCAAGGATTAGTAGGTATAAATAAAGGATAATATAGACCTTATTTCTTGTTACTATGCTTTCTAGTACAACAAAGAATGCATCCTCTTATGAACCTAGCTACCTTCTCTTGCATCTTGGGCCAATACACATACCTCTGCAAGTTCTCCATGGTCTTCCTTACACCAGATTGCCCTGAAACCTTGGAGGTTTGAGCCTCTCTAATCAGCTACAAACACTCACATTTAGGAACAAATGATTTATCCATATTGCAGATGGTATTAAATGGTCTTGTTTCCATTGTGCACATGAGTTTAACTCTGCAACTCTTGATACACCTCCTTGAAACCCTCATCTTCTAAATATGCCTCTCTATATTCATCATGGGTGAATGGTGCCATACACATAAGAGTGACCAAAGATGTAATCTTTGATGTGGGTGTCCTTGAAAGAATATCATCCAACTTTTTTGTGCTTCCCCTCTTATAATTAATAACCAAATGAAATTGTTGTAAAAACCTCGTCCACTTGTAATGCCTAGTCTCTTGTAGCTTACTCTACACTTGCAAGTACTATAATGATCAGTGATCTATGTGGATTATTGTCTCTTTTCCCATCAAATAGTGCTTCCACTTCTTGATAGCTTGAACCATGGCATAGAGCACCTTATCATAGGTAGGCTAGTTAAGAACTTCCCCATAAAATACTTTAGAATGGTAGAAAATGAACCTTCCTCCTTGCATCAAGAGAACTCCCATTGCATACCCACTCACATTTGTCTCCACTTCGAAAGGCTGCTACATGTTTCGTAATGCAAGAACTGGTAATTGACCGATACTCTTCTTTAACTCCTCGAAAGCCATCTACTGACATTTTCCCCACTAGAAACTCTTTCCACTTGATGCTATGGTGTGGAGTGGTGATAGTATCATTGAAAATGAGGCTATGAATTTTCTCGGGTACTTTGTTTCCCTAATGAAACTACTGACCTCAAAAACTTTAGTAGGCACTAGTGATTTCATGACAACCTTCATGTTCAAAGGATCTATCTTTAGCTCTGCTCCAATGATCACATACCCCAAATATAATAAAGACTATTGCGTAAATCCACACTTCTTGATATTTGCTATTAGATGGTGCTTCTTCAATGCTTCTAGCACCTACATCAAATGTGAAATATTCTCCACCCAAATAGAATTATATACTAGTATATGATCTAGATAGACTATAACAAATGAATCTAAAAAATGGCACAACATATCATTCATTAATATTAAAAATGTAGTTGGTGCATTACATAGGACAAATGGCATAACTAACAACTCATACAAACCTTGTCTCGTTTTGAATGTGATCTTCCATGTATCTTCTTCTTTGACTCAAACCTACTGATATCCAAACTTCAAGCCCATATTGGTGAAATACCTTTCTTGCTGCAACTAATTTGGCAGATCGTCTATCCTAGGCAGGTGGTATCTGTCCTTGAGCATGATTTTATTCAACGTCCTGTAATTTATACACATCCAGCAAGTCCCATCCTTCTTTGGCACAATGAAGATAGGTGAGCCACATGGTAATGTACTTGGTCGAATGACACCCTATTCAAGTAGTTTTTGCAACTGTTTCTTCACCTCACTTTCTTCTATAACATAATTCCTATAAAACTCAATATTTGGCAATGGCGAGTCTGGGAATAGTTGAATCTCATGTTCCACTTCTCCCTTTAGTGGTAACCCTTTAGGCTCTCGAAACACATCCTTCTATGCCTTTAAAAACTTGAATTGATTTTCTTATTTCTTTGTACACCCCTCGAGGAATGCCTTATCTATTATTGACTCCTCTTGAGACTAAACTTCTCTTAAAAATAATAAAACATATGTATTGTTGGAACTGATCAATTTCTTGACTTCATTGGAACTTAGAAGTGGAATGTTTGACTGTCTTTTGTGTGCATTAATGATGAATGATTTTCCATCCTTGATGAGCCAATATTGGTTACCTCTCCTCATGAATATTGCATCACACATTTACATGTATGGACTCCCAAACATGAATTCACATATATCAAGGGGAACCACATTTAGATCTACTTCATCAATAAAATCAACACTAATAACAAATTTAATTTTTCACTATTTTGTTACTTCAACTCTACATGCTTATTTACCCATCTGAGTAGATATGGGTTTAGCTGGTCACAAACTTCCAGCCCCAACTTCTTGATCATCTCTACTACAATAAGGTTCTCTTGCAATATTGAGTCAAACAAAGCATCAATCTTTGTCTTCTTGACCTGTATCTTTATATGGAGGAGTTTGGTCATTTCTTTCTCTTCTTGTTGGTGAAGGCTACTGAGATTCACATCCTTCTTCACTGATGTATACACGATCTTCACATCCATGTTGGAGTTGATTTTCAACATGGTTGCTTGAGTTAGTTTCCATGAAATTCTTCTTCTTGTTATCTCCTCCATATGGCCATCAATGTTGCAATGGTTGCAGTTGTTTCTAGGATCTTTGCACTAGTGTTTTGTAGATTTTTTCCTTTTAGCTTTTCCCCCTTTTTGCTTCTTCTTCCGATCCTTAGAAGCTTCATGGCTCTCCTTCTTCTTTGATACACTTGATTTCCCTCTTTTTAGGTCTATGTTCTCAATGTACTATGCCTATACATCAGTGTCGTCCATCAATTTGGGCTTGAACAACATCAACTTCTCACGTAGATTGTGGTGTAGACCCCCCAAATACTTGAGTAGTACATCTAGGTTCTTAAGAGAGATGCCCATCATTATAGCCATCTTTCTAAATTTTGTGGTGTGGTCCTGCACATTTTGGCCCTGACGTTTGTGTGAAGTAATGCCACTACATCCAATGGTCCTCCATGTACCCAATGGAATAAAACTATGACTTAATGAGAATTTGGAAATCCTCTCACATAATCACTAGAGGTTTTCCCTCCAACCTCAGGGTTTTTTTGTGGCTCTCCCACCATGACAATACATGGCCATTTAGTTTCTGCCGTGCAAATGAGATATTTTTCCCTTTCTTGATCTGATGGAATCTGAAGTAAACTTCCAGTTGTTGCAACATGTGGCTCAAGATCAAAGTGTCGATCTCATCATGGTGTAGCTTGATATCAACTTTTTCTTCCATTTTGAATAGGGATTCATTCACAAAACTTGAATTCGATTAATCTTTTCTAGGTTCTTTTTTCTAGTGGTTCTAAAGGATAATGACATCGAGGGATAGAATGGAGGTTGTACTAGAGGATAATGGCCTAAATAAATTCATTGATCAAGAAATTCCTAAGCCATCAACATCAGATGGACATAATTTGGCTGAATTGAAGAAGTGTGTGACGAAGGAAAGTCAGATAATCCTTGAGCGATCTCAAGACCACATTGTCTCAACTATCCATGGGAATGAAAATTCATATGTTATGTCGAAAAAATTGATGCAATTATGTCAAAAAAATAGTCGCCAAAGGAAATTGGCACTGAATGACAAACCTTGAAAAAACAAAATTGGAGAAAGGCGAGATGATTCCAAAATACTTGACAAAGTTCACTCAATGTCACAATGAAATTGGAAGTGTTGGAATCAAGGTTGCTAAGGATGATATGATGAGTCTTGCTCTGATAGAAATCCCAAAGAGTTGGCATAGCTATCAGGACTCTGTTAACGATTGAGAGAAGCTATCAGATTGGGAATGACTGTGGTCAGATTTGATGCAAGAGGAGATCAGGAGGAACAACCGGGGATGGATCTTCATCAAAGGCCGATGATGAAGCGAATTGTGCCTTAGCGATTAGGGAAAAGAAGGGAAAATGGAAAGCTTACCATTCCAAATGAGACTCTTACCATGGGGATAAGAAGAAAGACATGATGAAAGTTAAGTGATTTCACTGTCATGAGCTGGGAGATTTTTCTACAAATTCTTCACTCAAGAAGTCCAAAAAGAAATCCCTGAGAGGAGTGGTGAGTGAGGCTTTGGCCTCTCAATTTGGACTTGACTTTTCCCACATTGCATGGATGGTGTCATAAATTATTAGAAGTTTATGGTACTTAGACAGTGGAGCTTCATTACACATGGCTGATGACAAAGAGTTATTAAGTGACCTGGAGGAGAATGATCTCCAGATGAATATCAACATGGGTGACGATGAGAAGTATAATCTTACTGGATTGGACACGATTACTTTGTAAAGGGAGAATGGGGCTCCAATAACCTTGAAGAATGTTATGTATGTGCCCAGGCTAAAGAAAAACTTGGTATCCACTGCCATGCTTGAGGACAGAGGCTCTGATGTGATCTTATTGAAGGGAAAGGTGTTCCTTCGACAAATAACCATGTGTCAAGTAAATAAGGTAGGGATTTAGGTGAAGAATATACATAAGCTGAAGGTAGAGGAGTTTGCTTCTTTGATAACAGGTAGAAAGGGTGCAGAGCTAAGACGTTCATAATTTGTGGCAAAGGTGTTTGGGCCACTTCCATCATAGATATTTGAAGATATTGCAGGAGATCTCTACTGGTCTTCCCAAAGGTATGCTTCAAAAATTTGATACATGAAACATGTGTACTTTGGGAAAATATGCCACGTCTTCCTTTCATGACAGAGATAGTCAAGCAAAGGCTATTCTAGAGTGACTCCATTCAAATGTGTGTGGACCATTATCGACAGCATCCATGACCAAACACAGGTATTATGTTATATTTGTTGATGATTGTTCTCGTAAATGTTTGACAATTTTTATGCAGAAAAATGATCAAACTTTCAAAAAGCTTTTTGAGTTTAAAGAATTGTTGGAGAAAGAGTGGGAAATAAGGTTAAAGCTCTATGGCTTTATAATTATTTTGATTACGTCTCTAATGAGTTTAAGAAATTTTGTGCTACAGAAGGGATTAAATGGGGGCTGACTACACCCTGTAACCCTCAGCAGAATGGGGTGGCCAAGAGGGAGAATAGAAGCATAGTAGGGGTAGCAAGGGCGATGTTGCATGATCAGGGTCTACCACTACAGTTGTGGGTTGAGGCATGAAACACAACATTTTATGTTTAGAACCTTAGCCCATATGAAATAGTTGAGATGAAGATACCATAGGAGGATTATTCCAATAAGAGGCTAGATGTTGGTCAATTCAGGTTTTTTGGTTCATCAGTACATTTCCATGTGACCAAATTTTCACAGAAGAATATTCAGTGTGAAACAAAGTTGGGGATATTTGTGGGGTACACTGACTCACCACACAAAAATTGGGTGTACTTTCTGACCAGTAGGATGACAGTGGTTTGAAAGGATGTCAAATTCGATGAGGAAAAGGCCATGCGAGTTTCCCTTAAGAGGGAGCCTTAGCTACAGATGTATGAGAAGATTTTAGCTCCTAAGGTTAAGGAGACTCAAATTGATGTGGATTAGTCCCATATAGACGATCTAGGAGTGGAGACATCCACTCAGGTAGAGTCTTCCAAAGAGGGAAGAAAGCACACCAGAGAGGTTGATAGATTGTTGGATGATACATGGGAGAATGTGGGAGCACCCACCTCTCAACACAAGTAGAGGAGGTCACTTGAGAGGTATAATGGTTGCATGGCTCTTACGGGAAAATGCATTACAATAGAGCCATCTTCCTTTAGGGAAGCAGTGCAACAGCCGGTTTGGGTTAATGCCATGATGGAGGGGCATGACTCCATAGTTCGTAACAATGTGTTGGATGTGGTCTTCAGACCATAGGACAAGTCAGCGTTGATCTCCCATTATCTTTACAAGATAAAACAAGTTGCAGATGGTAGTGTGGATAAGGATAAGGCTAGATTTATGGTCCGTGGCTTTTTAGAGGTAGAGTGGATTGACTATGATGAGACCTTTTCTCCCATTGCATGGTATTCATCGATCATATCTCTATTGGAATTATCAACATAGATGTGTTGGAAGATACATAAGATGGATTTAAAGGTGTCCTTCCTCAATGGAATGGTTGAGGAAGAGGTGTACATTGACAACCTAAATGTTTTGAGACCTTCAACCCTGAGTATAATGCGTGTCGGCTTAAGAGAGCATTGTATGGGCTGAAGAAAGTACCTTGTGCTTGGTACACCGGGATATAGAGCTACTTGACTGTGTTGTGCTTCATGAAGAGTGAAGTGGATGCAAACCTGTACCACATAGTGGTAGAAGGTAAATTGTTGATCATTTTATTTTATGTTGATTAGCTCATACTGACAGGTGATGATCAGTTGATCAAGTCTTGCAAGGAGGACCTTGCAAGAGTTTGAGATGAAAGGCATGGCGCTCATGCATTACCTTCATGGCATGGAGGTATGGTAGGGAGATGGGGTGTTTATGTCTTAGGGATAGTATGCCAATGAGATAATCAAGAGATTCTACATGGAGAGAAGAAAACCCATGGAGATTCCTCTAGTAGGTAACTGGAGGAAGGAGGATATTCATTCATGGGAAGTAGTGGAAGCTACTATTTACAAGTATCTTGTGGGTTCAGTCATGTACTTAATGAAGACACACGTAGATATGTGCTATTTAGCTAACCAACTTAGTCAAGTGATAGTTAGGCCTACCAAGATATATTAGAGCATGGAAAATCATGTGTTGAGATACCTCAAGGGAACTTCTTAGTATGTATAATGGTACATACAGAGAAAGGGAATGGAGCTTCAAGGCTTCACCGATGCAGATTGGGCAGGGAGTCCATCCGACAAGAAGAGCACATCAGGAGAGATATTCAGTATTGGGTCAGCCATAGTTTCTTGGTCCAAAAAGAAACAAATTTTGGTTGCACTCAATTTGGAAAAGGAAGAGTACATGGCTGCAAGTGAGACCATATGGATGAGGAAGATCTTGTTTGGTCTGTTTGGTCAGCAAATGGATCCAACTCTAATTTACTGCGATAATCAAATTTGTATCAAACTCTTTGAAATTTTATTTTTTCATGGTCGGTCCAAGCATATTGATATCTTATATCATCATCTCAAAGATTGTGTATTGAGGAAGATTATTTTGTTAGATTACATTCCCATGGATGAGCAAGATGTTGACATTTTGACAAAGGCATTATCAAGATGTAAATTCGAGTTCTACAGAGACAGGATCCAGGTAGCTGATAATCCTATTCTTGTTGAGAGGGAGTGTTGATAAATTGCAACAAGAAATTCTAGTTTAATTTGTCCTTGAATTAAACTGAGAATTAAAATCAAATTCTATTCTCATAGAAACTTGTAAATAGGTAATTAAGTTTAATTAACTTAATTTGCTTAGGAATTTCAATTTGGAAGTATTTCTGTAGTCATGTATATGTTCTCCCTAAATTTTAGGGGTCTAATATGAGTTTAAATTGAGTTGAAAATTAGATCACTCAGTTTACCAAGTTATGTCTAGTTAAATAGTTCCAAATTATTTAAGGAACTAATAGAGAGTTAATAGTCATTTGGTGCACTAGTGCACCAAAAGTGTCACTCTAGTTAATTGAATATTCCCTCTTCAGAAACTCATGGATGTTGATTCTGAGAAGGACCTAGTTCATGCTAGAGTGCGGGGACAATGTACTATTAGTTGTGTGATTTACTGGAGTGTAATTATCATGAGTGCATTAGAGATCGATCCTATGTTTGGATTGCACGGTTTTGGAAGCATGAATTCCCTTTAAATGCGAGTTATTCATCATCAGAATTATGCAAGAGATTAATGGCTTGGAGAGTTGTTGAATAGGCTAAGGATTTGGCTTGAGCTAGCTTATGAGATGAGAGAGTTGAGCATACTTGTGCAAAATTGTTCTTGTGAGAATAATATTTTTATCTTCACTCATATTTCTAATTTAATCCAATACAAATAGGAGGGGTTTTGAGCTATGGATTTCCCCAGAAAAACTTATTGTGTTATGTGAAATTCATTTGTCTTTTCCTTATTCATATTGTTTTGATCGATTTATTGACTTATGTTGGTTGGAAGTAGAAGTATATTCTTGTCTTGTGCTTTAGTAGATTCCATGAGCTTGCGAATCTATAAGAAATATGTGGGGTTCTTTTTTTTCCATAACACAAAGAAACAAGAAGGGACATGAATACTTGTTTGTGGCAGTTGGCAAGTTCAATGAGATGTGTGTTTTTATGCCCTATAAAAAGACCATCAGTGGAAAAGAAGCAATAAACATGTTCTTTGGCCAGGTCTAGCTGCACTTTGGGATACCAAGGAGCATCCTTTAAAATATGAATACATTATTTCTTAGTGCATTTTGGACTACATTATGGGAGAATATGCACACAAAGTTAAATATATTTACAAAATTCCATCCACAAAGAGATGGAAAAACAAAAGTATTGAATAGGACATTGGTGCAACTTCAGAGGGGATAAAAACAAAACCATCGTAAGACTTGGGATGAAAATATCCTATATATACAACATTGTTACAGTAAAGGAGTCCACACTTCTACATGAAAGTCCCCATTTGAGACCTATTTTGGGTATTTGTTTCCTTCACCTTCAGATATTGCATATGACTAGCAAGGAATGAGAGAAGATCTTATAGGAGACACCTTAAGGGCGGATAAATTTCTAGAGAAGATTAAGTAGACCCACTAGAGGTACAAAAGATATTGTAGAAGTCACAGGAGAAATATAATGGCAGGCATGATCAACACATAATAGATAAATCATTCAAGGTGGAAGACATACTATTACAAAGAGGTTGCATGGGCCTCATATGAAAATCAATGTTTTGAGGTATGGTCCCTTTGATATATTGGAAAAGGTGGGTGATAATGCCTATCAACTAAGCTTACCACCATATATGTGCATTTACTCAATTGTATATGTAGAGAATTTGAAACTCTATGAGCATTCCATGCTAAATAAAAAAAAAATAACAAGTCCTACCTTATGTGGAGAATTTGACACTAAATTCTCATATAGATTTGAGAGAAGATACAATTTTGTAGAAAATGTCTAGAAATACAACACAGGGGAAACATAACCTTTGGTGAATTGGGTTGCGTTATAAAATTATACATTAGAGAGCAATGGAAGACATAAAATATTGAAATATAAACACAGAAAATGCATAAAACAAGAGAGACATAGATATACGTGGTTCACCGAGTTTGGGCTACATCCACGGAGAAACAACCAATCCTTCTTTTTATATTAGCTAGAAAACTGAATAGATAAAACCTACAACAGATCCAATGTAACTCCCACTTCGCTCTCAATCTCCTCTCTCTTCCTCATTCAAAATACAGATCTATATAGATGAAATCTCCTCTCTCTTCCTCATTGTGAATTCTGATACCTTTGAATACAAAAGATAATCAAGCTCCACACCCAACAATCTCCCACTTGTAGACTGATTATAGCAACTCCACGACTGCTTCATTTTCTAGACAATGACTCCACTTTGGAGCTGGTTCTTTCTCATCTTCTTCATCATACTTGAAGGCCAATTGAAACTGAGAAAATTCTCAGTTTCTCCCTTGTTACGACTTTTGTTAACATATCTGTAGGATGCTGGCTAGTGTGTATCTTTTCCAGCTTCAACTCTCCATCTTCCAATGCTAACCTTATGAAATGGTATTTGAGTTGTATATGCTTAGTCTTGGAAAGAAATGCAGAGTTCTTTCCAAGATGTGTGGCACTCTCGCTGTCACTGTATAACCTGCCCAACTCCTGCTTCTTACCCAATTCATTCAAAAACCTTTGTAACCAAATAATTTCTTTACTAGCCTCTATAGCAGCAACATACTTTACTTCTATTGTTGAGAGTGCAAAAATACTTTGCAGTTTTGAAACCCAACTGACAGTTGTTCCACCTACAGTAAACACATACCCTGTTGTGCTCCTCATGTTATGTCTATCACCCGCCATATCTACATCAACATATCCCTGTAGAGCAATGTTTGAACCACCAATGCATAATGTTTGATTTTTGGTACCTCTCAAATACTTGAGAATCCACTTCATGGCCATCCAATGTTCTTTTCCAGGAATTTCATGTACCTGCTTACAACTCCCACTACATGTGCAATATCAAGCCTTGTGGAGACCATTGCATACATTAAGCTTCCAACTGTTGATGCATATGGAACTTTAGACATATAATCCATGTATTCTTGGGTCTTTGGGCACATCTCCTTAATAAGTTTGAAATGACTAGAAAAAGGTATACTAACTAGCTTTGCATTCTGCATATTAAACCTTTTTAATACTTTTTCTATGTACTCACTTTGAGACAATGTTAATTTGCGATCTTCCTCTCTCTAGTTATTCTCATACCAAGGATTTATTTTGTAGCACCCAAATCCTTCATTGTAAATGAGTTTGCCAATTTTCTTTTGATCACATTTATTTCCTGCATGTTAGGACCTGCAATAAGCATGTCATCTACATAAAACAACAATATAATATAGCTTCCATCATTTTGCCTTTTGAAATAAACACAATGATCAGAGTGACATCTAGTATAACCTTGTTCAGACATAAACCTGTCAAATTTTAGATACCACTGCCTTTGAGCCTATTTTAAGCCATACAAGCTCTTCTTCAACCTACACACTAGTTTCTCCTTCCTTTTACCTCATATCCTTGTGGTTGTTGCATATATATCTCTTCCCCCAAATCCCCATGGAGAAAGGTTTTCTTTACATCTAACTGCTCAAGATGTAAATATTCATCTACTACTAGACTTAGAATAGTTCTGATTGAAGTCATTTTCACAACAAGAGAAAATATCTCATCAAAGTCTATACCCTTTTTCTATGTAAACCCTTTCACCACAAGTTTAGCTTTATACCTTTTTCTACCTCCATCTTCTTCCTTCAACTTGTAAACCCATTTATTCTGAAATGTTGTTTTACGTGCAGGCAACTTGACTAAGTCCCAAGTCTGGTTATGTGCTAAGGAGTTCATCTCTTCTTTCATGACTTGCTCCCACTTCTTCCTGGTTTCAACCTGTACTGCTTCTTCATAACATTCTGGTTCACCAGAATCAGTCAACAATACATAATATAATGGAGAGTATCGTTCAAGGGGTCTACTTATCCTGGTAGATCCTTTAACACCCCTTTTAGGTTTTTGAAGTGCTTGTTGTTGTTGTGGTTGTTGTTCTAGTTGTTGATCATTATGATTTTTAGGCACCATCACTTTTCCTGTGATCTCATCAAGTACTGTGTATTCTCTATTTTATTTTTCCTGTTTCTTTTCCTGCATCTGATCCTTATACAAAACCCTTTCATTGAATATGACATCTCTACTCCAAATGATTTTGTGTTTTTCATAGTCATAAAAGCGATAACCAAAATCATTAACACTATATCCAATAAAGGTACATTTATTTGATTTTGCCTGAAGCTTTGTTCTATTTTCTTTATTAATGTGGACAAAGGCTTCACAGCCAAAAGTCTTTAAAAAAGAGTACTTTACCTTTTTACCTGTCCATGCCTCCTCTAGAATACCACCATCCAAGGAACTTGAAAGCCCTCTGTTAATTAGATAAACAACAGTATCTACAACATCTACCCAAAAATGTAAAGGCAATCCTGCATGCAATCTCATGCACCTTGCATGCTCCATGATTGTCTTGTTCATCCTTTCTGACACACCATTTTCTTGTGGTGTTGTTAGAACTGTCTTCTCTCTATGAATTCCATTCTCTGAATAGTAACTATAAAACTCTTTGCTACAATATTCACCTCCATTATTTGATCTGAGACACTTCAACCTTTTTCCTATCTCATTTTCAACCAAAGATTTCCATTTCTTGGAAGTATCAAATACATCAGATTTATTTCAAATACAATAAATCCATGTTTTTCTGGTTGCATCACTAATAAAAGTAACATAATAATTAGGGCCACCAAGAGATGATACCTGAGTAGGTTCCCATACATACGTATGCACAAGATCTAATTTTACACTCTTCTTTTCTTTCCCAACTCTAAGGAATCTGACTCTCTTCTATTTTCCATAAACACAATTCTCACATAATTTTAAATCAATGTGCTTCAAACTTGGTATCATATTTCTTGTGTGAAGAATATGCGTCCCCTTCTCACTCATTTACCTGAGCCTATGATGCCACCATGTCATATCTTCTCCTGTAGAGGTTAAAGCATTAACAAAATTAGAAATACCATCGCCTAAATACAATGCACCAACCTTTTCTCCTTTCACTATTACCAGGGATCATTGAGTGACCTTCCAGGTTTTCTCTATGAAATTAGTTACACAACCTTCACCTCCCAACTGCCCTATTGAAATCAAATATTTCTTCAAATCTGGAACATGCCTTACCTCCTTCAATAGCCATTGATTTCCATTTTGTTGTTTTATGAAAATTGTAGCCATTCCAATGATTTTACAGGGTTTATCATCACCCAATTTAAGCCTTCCAACATATCCTTGAACATAATCATGAAAATGTTTCCTATCATGTGTGGCATGGAATGAGGCCCTTGAATCCACCACCCAGGCATCAATAATATTTTCTAGTGAAAGAATCAAATCATATTGCAAGACATCACCTATTACATTTTCTTCATGATTAGTTTCTTATTGCACGTCTCCTTCTTTTCCCTTCCGAGACTTACAATCTTCCTTCAGGTGTCCTTTCTTCTAGCATTTCCAGAACACTATCCTCGATCTAGACTTGGATATGCTTTTTCTTGAGTTACTGCGATATCCAAGGCTCTTTCCTCTTCCCATTTTTCTTCGCTTAGTCTCTGCAGCCAAAGCATTGCCTGATGTCTCACCGGAGATTTTCTGTCGCATTTCCTCACTAAGGATTGCACCGACAACATCATGAAACTTTAAAGTACTAGATCCAGAGACAGAGTTACTAATGGCCATAACTAAACCATTCCAACTTTTTGGAAATGAGCACAAAAATAACAGAGCCCTAACTTCATCATCAAAATTTATCCCTACAGAACTTAACTGACTTGTAACTATATTAAAATCATTTAAATGGTCTACAACAGATCCACCTTCTGACATATTCATATTCAATAAATGCTTCATAATAAATAACTTATTCGAGGCCGAGGCTTTTTCATATAGTTTCGCCAATGTCGACATTAAACCCTCTATTGTCGTTTCCTTTGAAATATTAAACACTACCGATGTTGCTAGGCACAACTGTATTGTTCCAAGTGCCCTTCTCTCGAGAATATCCCATTCTGTGTCTGTCAGACTCATCGGCTTCTTTGTCTTTCCGCTCAATGGTAGGTACATATCTCTCTGATACAGATAATATTTCATCTGCATTTTCCACAGCTGGTAGTTTTGGCTATTGAATTTTTCAACCCTAAACCTACCATCTTCCACCATTGCTCCCACTCGAACCAAGAACCTTGCTCTCTTGTAAGTTAGTCAGCCAAATAGACCTTTGGCTCTGATACCAGTTGTTAGAAAAGCTTATATTATAGAGAAATGGAACACATAAAATATTGCAGAAATATAAACATAGAAAATGCATACAACGAGAGACACACAGATATATGTCATTCACCTAGTTTGGGCTACGTCCACAGAGAAACAGCCAGTCCTTATTTTTATATTATCCAGCAAACGGAAGAGATACAACCTACAGGAGATCCACTGTAGCTCCCTGTTCACTCTCAATCTCCTCTCTCTTCCTCACTCAGAATAAAGATCTATATATATGCAATTCAATTCCCAAATATATAGCGAGGGGTTTCCTTCTAGGGAAAAAAACTCTAAATTAAACATAACTTATACCATTAGATCATCTACCTAATAAACGGCCCAGATTGACTAGTAATTACTAGACTTTTACAAGGAAATTTTACATCTATTTTTAGCTTTAGGGGCACTACCCCCGAAACCCCCTGCTAGGGGGGGCTCACAAAAGGTCGCAGCCACCCCCCTGCAGCAAATATTTTACCGGTGGCGTTGCCGCCCCATTTTGAACTGGGGTCCAATGCAGCGATACCTTTGAATACAGAAGATAATCAGGCTCCACACCCAACATGTTGAAAGGACAACTTCCACATAAAGCTAAATGGTACACTAGAGAGAAGGCGGAGGAAAATTTTCCTCATATCATTTAGTCGAAGCTTTTGGGCACCAAAACACTCCCAAAATAAGGAGATGGGACCTAGATTGGATCATTATATTGTTTTTCATACATCTCAATGATTTCAAAGTGAAAAAAGTGGACGAATTGACTCATGAGACCTTTTTTTATTAGTGGCACCCAATTTGGAAAAACATGGCATGAAAGCTTCCAAGAGAATTTTGAGGGATCAAACAACATTTTCTTAGGGTAAAATATTGATTCTTTACCAGCAAACATTTTCATGTTAATTTACACACAGAGACATTTCCAATGGTGTAAGAAGCATGTCAATTGGATTTTGTATGCAAAATTAGGAGAGTCAGAGGTTGACCTTCCTATTTTCACTACCATGGTTTGAGAGGATGTCAGATAAACCTCATTATTCACGGAAAAGGGGATGTCTATGTGATTATGATGTAAAATACTCTAAAGTATTCTATATTGTATCTCTAGTTAAGAGTTGAGGTAATCAATCCTAACAACGAGTAGGTTATCGAGATGTGTTATGAGTGGGTCGCTAGGAGAAAAGGGAATTCAATTATTTTTGTTCCATATCTTAAAAAAAATAGCCAAGAGGGATTGGAGGTGTAACCTTCTAGCCATGATTTTTTCATCAAACGGTTTCCTAAAGTATAACTTGTGTTATATTTATGTCACATTTTTATTTTATCAGTTTCTATTTTTTGTCTGATTTTCATTCACATGCATGCACTATTAATAGTAGGCATACACATCCTAAAATCTAATAAAATTTTAATAGTTTATAATTGTAGATTTTAAATATAATATTATCATATTTGTTGTGACAAAATTTCTAGTTGGAGATCCATGACAATTTCTGGATCACAAAGGGTTAAGAATATTTAAAAGCTCGAGAAAAGAAAAACGATTGAAGGAAGGAAATTAAAAAGAGAAAAGTAAGCTATGAGGGGTGAAGAATGAACGATAAGTAGGATTTGTAAGGCTATTATTAAGGATAGAGATGAAAATGATAATAATAAATAGGAATTATATCCTATTCTCATGTCTAATTTTGGCATTTCTTGTGATCATGTAGAATGGAGTATGAAGGAGCTCCAAGGTAAACCCTTGATAAATTGATTAAATTTCACATGAGACTCTAAGAGTATGAGTGGTAGTTAAGGTTTCACAAACATGCGTTAGAGTATACATGTCATAGACCTATAATGGCTTGGAAAATATGTTTAATGAAAAACATATATCAAGGGTGACTTGAGGATTTGTCACAGTACAAATAATCTTCATATACATTCTAATTATAATCATGAAAAAAATTGAAAGAGAAAATGAAACCTATATTTACCTTGAAGAAAATTGTTTCAAAGACATGGGAATAATTGTGATCATGACGAGAAAAAAATATTTATTGGTAGCAACAGGGGATGTTCCATTACCAAAAATATATCAAAATAGATGTTCACCAACTCTTATCCTAGCTAAAACTAACATCACAAAATAGTGGAGTGTGATGTCTTAGGACATGACATTGGTGTAATTTTAATGGACGAAGACCCTTTACCTATGAAAACAACCAACTATTAAATGAACAATTCACTCAAATCCATTTATGTGAAAGAAAATATTTGCCAAAGCACATGAAGTTAAAATGGCACTAGGGAAGGAAGAAGATTGACAATATAAATAGATTATCATAGTTTAATGTACTTCATGAAAAAAATATTTTACATAAAAGAGTATTATAAATGGTTTACAAAGGTATTATATTATGACTTTCAAATTATTTGCAAAAATGGAAACAAAATATCATGGAAGATCTATTCTTAAGGAAGAGGAAAACCAATATGGATTACTATGCGCTATTTTGGTAACATGATTAGATTGGATGCAGGGAAAAAAGATAGAATGTAAACAAGAACAAAAGGTATATACCACCATTCAACATCTATAAAAAAACACAGACACATTACATAAATTTACATAACAAAATTTAATTATATTAATAAAAATACTTATACTTAAATTCATTTTCAAATTGCACACTTACCCAAAAAGAAGACAGATCCTTTATTCTTGAATAACATAAGAAAACAAGGTAAATGATAACACAGATTAGGTGAAAAATCGTTATCATGCCACCATTTGCATACATTGTGTTAATACATCTGTGTGTTTGCATACCATTGGGTTTTTGTATCTCTTGAAATATTTCTTATACATAATCACATTTGAATTTTAAACTACGTCTTTCATTAACTACTTCAAGATAATACTCTATAAACTAAAATATATACAAGTCGAAATATTTTGATGCATAATCTCTTTTGAATTTTAAACAACATTTTTGATTAACTACTTCAAGATAATCCTCTATACCATTGGGCTGATGCATCTGCTAAAATATTTCTGAGGCATAATCTCATTTGAATTTTAAATTAGCTACTTCAAGGAAATCCTCTAAAAGCTAAAATATATAGAAGTTGAAATACTTTTTATGCATAATATCTTTTGAATTTTGAACAACCTTCTTCATCAACTATTTGAAGATAATCCTCTAAACACTAAAATATTAACAAGTGGTTTTGCAAGAGATTGATTATAATCTAAATATAGTAAATAAATTATAGTTTCCAAATATAATTTATTTGAATAAAATGCATAGTATAAATAACCCAAATTTAATCAATTCTAATTTAAAAATACAATTTCTTTTGAATAGAATGTATCATATAAATAACCGAGATTTAATAAATCCATAATATTATATTAAAAATTTAACTCAAAACCTAATCTACAAATCCTAACCTAGAACTCTATGAGACCCCCAAAATTTGAACTCAAAACCTAACCTACACATCTTAAACTATAACGCTATGAGACCCCAAGAAAATCGGGCTGATTTTCATTCAATGTTACCAAGTTGGCCAACTAGAAATTGATACGCAAAGATAGGCCCAATATGAGTCACCTGGGTGGTAGAGATCTTATTTTTTGTTTCATTATTCTGGTTGCCCAATTTTAACAAATTTTCTCTTTTCCATGAGTTACAAGGAAAAAATTTGATTGGCCCCACTCTACCTTAGTTAAGGAAGCGAGGGAGTATGGGGATTTTTTCTTCGAATTCATCACCCTCTTCCAATATGTCATCTTCCTCCTGGCCATCCTCAACCACCCTTCGCAGCCATTCAGGCACCCATTCCACCACAAAATCTGCTTGTTCCTCCCATTTAATTATTCTTGTCTTCTCATTATCCAACTCTCTCTTTAATAGGTATATTTCAAGTCCATTTTCCTGTGGATCAAATTCCAAGTAATAGATGATGGGCTAGCATTGGCTTCCATCTACTTCCGCAAGCAAGATAATAGAAGGGGGATGTTCTGAGGCTTCAATGATAGTTTCTATTGTCAGATATTGAAGAGAATCTCTTATGTATAGAAAGCTCATAATAATATCGCCATCTCATACTTTCTATCTCGTTGTGGTCCAACTTGATATCAAAATTTTCTTCGATTTTGAGTAGGGATTCATTCACAACACTTGAACTAGATTGATTTTTTCCAGGTTCTTTGTTTAGCTGGTTCTAGATGATAATGGCCTAGAGGGACAGAATGGAGGATATGCTAGAGGATAATGGCTTCAAGGAATTTGTTGATGAAGAAATTCCTAAGCCAACAACATGTGATGCACAAAATTTGGCTGAAATGAAGAACTGTGTGGCGAAGGTGAGGTGCATAATCCTTGAGCAATTTCAATACCACATTGTCTCTAGTCTCCATGTAAAGGAAACTCCATATGTTATGTGGAAAACATTAGTAGAGTTATATGAAAAAATAGTTACCAAAGGAAATTGGAACTGAAGGAAAAAATTCAAAAAATCAAAATGGGAAAAGGTGAGACAGTTCCAAAATACTTGACCAAGTTCGCTCAATGTCATGATGAACTTGGAAGCGTTACAATCATGGTTGCCTAAGATGATATGATGAGTCTTTCTGTTCTAGGACTCCAAAAGAGTTGGCATAGTTATCAAGGCTCTGTCAATGGTCAGAAGAAGCTGGTGGACTGGGAACGAATCTGGTTGGATTTGATACAGGAGGAGACCAAGAGGAACACCAACAATTCCTTTTCATCAAAGGTTTGTGATGAAGATAATTGTGCGTTAGCGACTAAGGCGAAGAAGGTAAAGCTTCCCATTCCAAATCAAATTCTTATCATTGAGGTAAGAAGAAAGACATGATGAAAGCTAAGTTATTTCATTTTCAT
>APFE030471384.1:0-15230 GCA_000404065.3 Pinus taeda
ATGCTGAATCTAAAAGTTTTTAAGGAATCTATTTTTACTAAATTGTTAATTATGGTCATTCACAAATTATAATATATTGGATTTGATATATATGGTAATAATGTTCTGTAAGTTATAAAAATACTAATGTACATACAACATCAATAATTTTCTTATCTAAAATTACTCAACAACTCACATAAATTTTGGTGGGCATTAACCATGGTAAATCCACATATTGACATTTTTACCCAAGCTAAATTATGCAACAACAAAAAACATTGCATAAATAATGGTGGGCAATAACTCTTGGTATATATTCTTGTGAATGTAAATAATATCTCAAATAACTCTTGCACTATTCTAGTCATTTATTACTCATGGTTGTGCTAGTTTAACATTCTCAAAATCATTACATTCTTTTAATTATTTAATTATTTTTCCATATAAATAATGGAATTTATTATTATATATTCTTTCATTATTAATACATGTTCTTAGATATCTTATATACTAAGGTATAACATTGTGTCATACCATACACTTTTAGCTATATAAGCACTTATATATAAATAGTCATTAATGTAATTACAAATTAATTATTGTTTCGAATTAGTATCCCTATCATACATGCATGTAATATAATAATTACCCTATTCTAGTTGTATGCTATATAAAACAATATTTATCTATGCTTATTATTAATATTAGCGTTTTTGGTACTCCCATCATTGAAATCATAAAATATTAGAAACTTATTCTCTCTCTTTTACAACTGACATTCTCAGTTTATGTTTTGATAATGCTACCAACCACCTCTACCATTTACATGATATAATGTAGTCTAAGCCTACTATGCTGAGTAGATTGATTGTATTCTTTTGATTGAATTTATAGGATTGTTCGAAATTGGTAGCTGAATTATATAATCAAGAACTTATAAATGCATAAATTGTTCCTTTGGGAGTATATAATAATAACAGTAAATTAGAGAACCACCGAGGTTGGTTAAATTTTATTTGATTGGTTTTATCTTATAAGGAAAATCGTGTTAAATTGTGGTAGGATTCATTTGTAAACCATGGCTAGAAGAGGTAAAAGAAGGAGTGGGGCAACTAAAGAGCACAACATGGTGCCACCACAACATTTAACTCTTGCCACCCCACCCAATGATTGGGAAAACATCACAACACCAGAACGAATACCAGCTAGAGAAGTGTTGAACTTAATGAGATCATTCCAACACATGTTTGAGGCATTAATAAACCGTTTGGAATGAGAGAATGGAGGACCTGTCATACAAAATGAAGCACCCCAAAACACTACAAGAAATGATGTACATCAAGATTTGGAAAAGGTAAAATTTCCAGAGTTTTGGGGGTCCACGGATGGTCAATCTGTAGAGGCATGGTTAGAAAACATGGCTATGTGCTTTACCCTGAGAGATTACACCTCAAAAATGAAGGCCGAGATGGATATATTCTAGCTAAAGGGAAACGTATTACTTTGGTGGAAGACATTATTAACCCAATTGGGAATGGATATCTCAGACGTAACTTGGGAATTATTTGAAGAAAAATTTAGAGAACATTACCTGTCAGAGGAGTTCCTTGAGAGGAAACTAAATGAATTCAATGCATTAAAGAAAGGGAGTCGCTCACTACTAGAGTATGAGGCTCGTTTCATGGAATTACTCTATTATGCCCCTCACTTAAAAACAAAAAAGCTCAAGGTGAACAAATTTGTGTATGGACTAAATGTTAACATTTGGGCCAAGGTTAGAATCTTAATGCCTCGCACCTTGCACGAGGCAGTTCAGCGGGCGATCATTGCAGAGGAGGAGATTATGAGCAATGGACTGAGTAAGTCAACAAGGCCCATAGGATCAGGAGTACCAAGTGGAAACAATATGGAACATAGAAATTTTCAAAGGGGTCTTGTGCTGAATCATCAAAAGTGGTCAACAGGAAATCATAGAACACCATATAGGCATCTAGCTCAGCATCGGCACAGGGTACCTCAACAAACTCTTCAACCACAAAAACTCCTCCCTATGCGACAAAACCAAGTCGCACCACCTCAGCATTAATCCCAACAATCTGGCTCTTTCCAACAGAGTTCCAGGCCAACTCCTGGTTCAGTTGGTAGTAGGAGCCAAGCTCCTAAAAGGGGGTGTTGGACTTGCGGAGGTCCTCACTACGAGAGGGACTGCCCTCAAAATATAGGTAATACAAACTCAACTAAGAAAGAAACTACGGTGGAGGATATGGGGAAGGCTCATCACATTCATGCAGCGGTGGACAATTGCTAGGTCGAACACCAGTCCATTGTGTTGGAAACCTCAAGTAATATTGACGGTATGAGTTTTGTCATTTTAATGTATCCAGGAGCCACTGATTCTTTTATTTCTCTAAATGCATTATCAAAGATTAAACATAAATCAATTACACAATATGAATTTATACGTGTAGAAATGGCATGTGGTATGAAAAGAAATGTAGGAAGGATGGTAAAGGATTCTGAGGTGGAACTGGGTGTATGTAATACCAAGGTATCCTTGTACTCTACGATCTTAGGGGTCTATGACATAGTTATAGGAATGGATTGGTTGGAATGACATGAGGCACTCCTAGACTACAAAGACAAGATTCTACATATGACAGACGATGATGGCCAAAGAAAATCATTGACGGGAAAGAATCGAGGTGTGTCCCTGAGGTTCATCTCCTCCATCCAACTAATGAAATATAAGAGAAAGGGGTGTCAAATGTTCTCAGTGGTAGCTCTAAACGATAAGGGTGATTCTGAAAACCTTGATAAACATCCAATTATTATTGAATTTAAGGATGTATTTCCTGAAGAACTACCTAGGCTACCCCCCAAAAAGGGAAATTAATTTCACCATCGACCTTAAACTAGGCACTGAGCCTATTGCAAAGGAACCCTATCATATGTCAGCTCCAGAGCTAAAGGAATTTCAAATCCAATTAAATTAATTGTTGGACTTGGGGTTCATATGACCTAGAATATTTGTATGGTGAGCCCCTGTTATTTTCATTAAGAAGAAGGATGGATCTTGGCGATTGTGCATTGACTACCACCAGTTGAACAAGGTGACGATAAAAAATCAATACTCTTTGCCAAGGATAGATGACTTGTTTGATCAAATGAGGGGGGAAACTTTGTTTTCAAATATATATCTGAGGTCGGGATATCATCAGTTGAGAATCAAGGAAGAGGTATATCCCAAAGATAGCCTTTAAGACAAGATTTGGGCATTATGAATTTGTAGTTTTAACCTTTGGACTAAAAAATGCCCTGGGTGTTTTCATGAGTTTGATGAATGGAATATTCAGGATTACTTAGACAAGTTTGTACAATTCTTTATCGATGACATTTTGATCTACTCAAAGACCCCAAAAGACCATGACGAACAATTGAGGATAGTTCTACAATGTCTTAGATAAAACCAATTGTACGAGAAGTTGTCAAAGTGTTCCTTTTACCAAACCAAGATTCATTATCTTGGGCACATTATCTTTGTGGATGGTTTCGTAGTAGACCCGACAAAGATCGAGGCCATCATGAAATGACCAACACCAACCAATGTTCATGAAATACAAAGTTTCATGGGCATGGCAGGGTATTATCGTCAATTTGTTGAAGGGTTTTCAAAGATAGCAAGCCCCATTACCGAGCTCCAAAGAAAGAACAAGAAATTCATTTGGACTGAAAAATGTGAAGAAGCATTCCAAAATTTAAATGTGTTATTAACGACAGCACCAATTTTGAAGGTGTCGGATATGGAAAAAGAATTTTTGGTTTAAACTGATGCCTCCAAGGAAGGACTGGATTGTGTATTGATGCAAGAAGGAAGAGTAATAGCTTATGCATCAAGGAAACTTAGAACCCACGAAGAGAACTACGCAACCCATGATCTAGAAATGGCAGCAATTGTTTATGCACTAAAGATTTGGAGACACTACCTTCTAGGAAGGAAGTTTGATCTTAGGACTGACCATTGTGGGCTACAACGCATATTCACTCAAGACCACTTAAATGCAAGACAAAGGAAATGGTTTGAGCTAATTAGTGAACATGGTTTTGATATTAATTACATAAAAGGAACAATAAATAGGGTGGATGATGCTTTAAGTAGGAGGCCTCGCATATTTTCAGTGATTCCCTTAAAGACAAATTTGAGGGAGAAATTACTTGACTTACAATTTAAAGACACCTGGTACCAGGAGGTTATCAAAAGTTTGAGGGAGGATGAAATGAGGGTCCCAAAATATGAAGAATACTCCCTTGATAATGATGAGCTACTACAATTTCGGGGAAGGATATATGTGCCACCGAATGAAGATATGCGCTAGTTAATCTTGAATGAAGCACATTGCACAGTATACCTGGCACACCCTGGTGTTAAGAAGATGAATGCAGACCTGAAACCACTCTTCTTTTGGAAAGGGATGAAGAAGGACATCGTAAACTTAATTGTAATATTCTTGGAGTGTCAACGAGTAAAAGAACACAAACATCCAACAAGGTTATTGCAACCCCATGAGATACAAAAATCTAAATGGGAAGTTATATCAATGGACTTCATTGTGGGACTACCAATGACCTCAAGAAGACATGATTCCATATTTTAATGGTGGACATGTTGACCTAGAGTGCCCATTTCGTACCAGTTAAGACTACATATAAGGCACCAGAGATAGCCAGAGTTTTTATTAATGAGATTATGAGATTGCATGGAGTGCCTAGGAAGATCATATCCGATAGGGAAGTAGTGTTTACAGGAAGGTTTTGGACTAGTTTCCAAGAATCCTTGGGAACCCAGTTGAACTTCAGCACTGCTTATCACTCTGAGACAGATGGGCAGACAGAGAGGATTAATCAAATCCTCGAGGACATGCTATGGATGTATGTGATGGACAACAAAAGAGATGGGAGGAGTTTTTACCCCTCGTGCGATTTTCTTACAATAATAGTTATCAGAGTTCCATCAAGATGGTGCCATTTGAGTTCTTGTACAGAAGACCTTGCAGAACACTTCTTAGTTAGGATTGACTAGAGGAATGAGTATTAATAGGACCAAAATTTGTGAAAGAGATGGAAGAACAAATGACTATGATTAGGGGGAGGCTAAAAGAAGCACAAGATCGACAAAAGAGATATGTTGATGCTCATCAGGTAGACTGAAGTTATGAAGTGGGAGATAGGGTGTTCCTAAGAGTAAGGCCCCAAAAAAGCTCTATAAGATTTGGAAAGGGAGAAAATTTGTCTCCACTGTTTGTGGGACCTTTTGAAATCTTAGAAAGAAAAGGGTCCGTGGCATATAGGCTTGCCTTACCTCCATCTTTAGCACGTAGGCATGATGTGTTTCATGTTCTATTTTGCATCATCATATTTCAGATCCTTCGCATGTTATTGAATTTGGTCATTTTCAGGTTTCGGACGAGGGAACAGTAATGGACTAACTAGTTCGCATACCAGACCAGCGAACTTTGCATCTAAGACGACGGTTAGTGGACCAGCTTAAGGTCTAGTGGGACAATTATAGTCCCAGTTCAGCTACTTGGGAGGACGCCGAAGAGATGCGTCACCGTTTTCCTTACATATTCCAAGGACTTTGAGACGAAGTCTATTATTAAGAAGGGGTGTATTTAGCACCCTGCTCTAGTTGAATGACAGTGATATGACATTAACATTTATTTAGCCCGAAGGCCCACACTTTATTCTTTGAGGACCTCAGGTTGAGGATCCAGACACATGACTTTATTATTAGTGGTTGTGATGTTTATGTATGTTCTCCATTGATATTATGATGATGATAGCATTAATGGTTATGTATGTTATATATTGGTATTATGATGATTGTAACATTAATGGTTATGCATGTTCTCTATTGATATTATGATGATTGTAGCATAAATGGTTATGTTTGTTCTCTATTGAAATTATGATGATAATAGCAGTAAAGGATATGTATGCTCTCTATTGATATCATGATGATGATAGCTTTGATGGATAGATATGTTTTCTATTGATGTTAGATGATGATAGCTTTGATGGATATGTCTGTTCCATTGATGTTATGATGATGATAGCCATGATGGATGTGTCCCCTATGTTAGCTACTTACACTAGTTCTGGTTCACAATGAACAATGATACGAATGACTAGGTGATGTTGATGATGCTATTATGGAAATGACTAACAATGAGAAACTTTGTTACTGATGATTATTGAGTATCACAAGAAACCACCAAAGGCACTCGTATATGATGAGTTGACGATGCCTGGTTTGAGGAAAATTAATATTTTGGCTTTGAAATTCTAAGTCAATTTTGAAACCTGATATATATATACATATATACATATATACATATATATACATATGGGTGATGGGGTTGTACAATTGGATGGAGCTACATGGCAGGGGTGGGATAGTGTCCCTGATCTCACCCACTAGCACTCTTGTCGTGACTTGGGCCAGAAAGGTTGAAACACCTTCGTCTTGAAGATCATGATGTCGTGGTGGCAGGTCCTAAATTTGGGTCGCTCATGTGGATTTTACTGGGGGCGCGCACCAAGGCGGATTCCTTGATCCCTGACAGCATTGGTCTCAATATAGCAGGAAACGTAAGAGATGATAGTGGTCTGTGTCGTTGCACCTATACTTTCCCCCATTAGCCACTGGATGCTTGAAGGGCAAGTGGCATGGCACCCTTGGAACTTCAAGGGAATTTATTAAAGGGAGTGACCAACTTGGCACCCTTGGCATCACAAATAAACTGTTAGGCGTGACACCCTTGGAACTTCAAGGGAAGTTCTTGAAGGGCACGACCAACTTGGAACCCTTGGAATCATTAAAAATGAATAAATTAATAAATATAATCAAGGTATGAAAACCTTGTAAATTCACATCAAGTGGTAAATGATGTTAGAACTGAGGTCATTAAATCAAGAATAATACTTGGGTTAAGGGGATAATAGGAAGAAATAAAATATTTTACCTTGAAAACTCTACCCTTCCCATGTTGGAAAATATTAGGTAGATAATGTACATAAGTAACTTAATTGGGTAAAAGGGGGAAAGAGGGGCATAGATGGAAGTATAAAGATTAATCCTAAAATAATTAAACTGCATTAAGAGAAGAGGATGGTAAATTAAAATAAGACTAATAAATTAAATTTTAAAGAAATTTAGAGAATCTCCATGTGGAAACAACCAACATAAGAATATCCATCTAAGAGGCAAATTCAGTTAAATTAGGAAGTAGTTAGGGGACCAAATCTGAGACTTATCAATTGACTTTAGTAATGAACACAAATTAAGGAGTAGAAAAGGGGGGTCAAGAAACAAATAGGAGAAGATATAGGAAGTCTTGTTGGGGTGAGGAAAAATATTACTTTTAAATTAAAATTTAAGTAAATAATTTTTGAGATCCTTGGTGAGAGAGTGATACTTGGGTGGGTAAATAATCAAACTATTGGATTAACAAAAATAATTAATTATGCATGAAATTCCAAGTGTCACCTATGAGGACTCCTATAAAACAAGGGGAAAACCATGGGAGAAGGGATTTTTCTTTTACCCTATTGTTGGATGGATGAGACTATGTCTTAGTAGTGACTACGAGTTATAGTGAGTTTGGTGAGGTAGAGGACTTTGGAGGGGACTCTTGAGCCAAACAATGCTCTCCTCTACCATCTAATACATTTCCTCTATTGTACAACCCCATTGCAGTTCGAGGGTCCGCAGGGAAGGAGAGTACCCAAGGAGTAGGTTGGGAGGTCAACCAATGGGCCTCTGCATTCGGATTAAGCACGTCAACGTTCACACTTGGAGGCGACCGATAACAAGGGAGTGCAAGTAGCGACAAGTTAAGATTGAATCATGTCTCCTGGTGAATGGTACCTATGCTATTATAATGTTCTTTTGTGTGACTTCATTATGGCTTTAGTTAATAACATGTAAAATAGATTAAATGTTCAATGCAGTGAAATTCACGGATTTTTTCTATAAGTGTTTAATATTTTTGAGTTCCCAATGCTAGTTAAAAAAAAATATGGTCCCTACAAATATCACAACTCAAGAAAGAAGATAAACTAGTTGAAATGAAGGCGTACTCAGAAGTTGAAGTTGTAGCAACAAAAATTTCAAGTGAAGATTTCACAATTAATCCAGCGACCTTTGTACCTGAAAGCACACAGATACCTTCAATAAACAAAGAAATTGCCAAAAACAGATTAAGGAGAAATCATATCACAAGAGATCTTTTTGGACATCTGAATCACAAGAGAAAACAATTCAATTAGTCTGCATATTTGTATCACTGGCAACAGAAACAATGAACTTATGTTCCAAAGACTACAAATGCCACCACAATTCAGCCTTGTGATAAAAATTCATCTCAAGTTTCCAATAACTGCAACATTTCATAGAATATTAATATAAGATGGTCAGATCCATTCTCAGTTCGACAATTTTGTTTATCACTCAGAGGATCATATCGTCTTGTATCAACAAAGATGACAGTTCCGAGACGAGAAGACATTTGAAATAAAAAAGAGATCAAGCTTTGTCATCAATAAGCTTTGAGGACAAAGCTTTTCTAAAGAGGAAAGAAATGTTATATATATATATATATATAATATTATATATATATATTATCTAATATATATATATATTATATATATATATATCATAAATTAATGGTTAATTAACTAGTAATTAAGTATTGAAGAGGCATGTCTATAAGGACATAACTGTTTGTGAAGAGTTACATGCCTAGGTACATAAGCATGCTCTCACTCTCATTTGTAATATTCTAATCATATCATATTCTTATTCAATCCATTTGATATATTATTGCATCCTCAATAGATATATCCCTATTCCAAGTCTTTTGGAGTGTTTAACCTGCTATTACGCGCTTTGTTTGCTAGATTTTTCCACTATTCATCATCACCTTTCATCACAAGAATTAATCCCATAGATCTCCAATTGAAATAGGATCTACCACAGGCCCAAAGAAAAAACCCCTCAACTGTAAAGACATCCCCTTAAAGACAAAATTTCTCTAATACCAAATTGGAGGTTTTAACTCTACACAGAAATTACCTACAAATGAATTCTTAAAAACAAAAAGCATACAATGGCGAGAACAAAAAATATACACAAAGATTTTTCCCTTGGAGCCCAAAACTGACAAAACCAAATTGATTTTTCACTATATTCATTTCAATTTTACAATATGTTATACATTCCAAAGAATTCATAACCCCCCCCATTCTCTTAACCCTGGATTAGAACAAAACCATAGTTCCCTTAATCTGATCTACAAAATTACCATGAAAAAAATCATCACGCATAAAATCACTTGCAAAACCATGGGTGGGTTTTCCCACCATCCTTGAGTCCACCCAACAATTCCTGGGCCTGTGCTTGGGACTAATCATGCAAATAATATAACACATATCTAACATTCTCCCACTGTTTGTTTTCTTTGCACACAGGGGGGCGCAAGAGTACACAACCATTAGTCTAAGGCAAAAATGCCCATTGTTTCTCTATATCAAGGAAATTTTTCAATGCTTACAAGCTTTGTTAATGCATTTGCAACATTCTTCATTGAAAGTATCCATGTTTACCAACAACACCTTTTTATATTCAACCATTCCCTTGATAAAGTGATAACTAACATCAATATGCTTTGTCTTCGAATGATAAACAATGTTCTTTGAAATAAAATTACACTTTGGTCATTGCAATCTATCGTTATAGCTCATTGTACCAACCCATTCCTAAACACAATCTTCACAACCAAACTACTTCCTTGTTTGCATGAGTGGTTGTCATGTATTCAACCTCTGTAGTTGAATGTGCCACTACATATTGTTTATTGCTCATCCAACAAATTGCTCCCCTAATAGCATAAGTTTTCCATCTTCATATCTAATCATGATTGTCTTCAAATTTTGTTGGATGGAATTGATTTTTACTAAGCCGTCTTCCATAATGACTTGATGTCCTACTTGACGAATCGTGACTAATGACAACATGTTATTCTTGAATGTTCGTATATACCAAATATTTGAAATTAGTTTTTCTCCAATGCCAAGAAGAGAAAATTTTATCGTACCTTTTCCGTAAGGAGTGTGTCATATCATCTACTAGAAATATTGAATTCAATTGACACTATTAAAATGTCCAAAAAAAAAAAATCAGGTCAAAAAGTCATATGTTGTTTAGTCCTTGTATCTAAGATCCAAGCATCTTCATAATCACTTTTAAGAGAATGTGTGGAGACCTGTAAGGTTGTTGATTATGAACGTAGAAGTGCAATGAAGACATTTATGAAGAACCATCATCTTGATCATTAGCAAATTGTGTCAAACGTTGTTGAAACTTCAAGATTGTTTCAATAGAAGCTCGGCAAATTTCAGCATAATTACCAACTTTGTTGCATCATTTACAAACAACTTGATTGAAATCTTTTCCTTTGCCTTGAATTTGTCTTCTACCTTGACTATGATCATGACCTTGTCGTCTATATGCTCCTTGATTTTGGTTGTTGTGCCCTTTGTTATTCATTTGACTTCCTCTTCTTTTGGAACTTTTAGTTGAATATTTACAAGTGCTAGCTTCTATAAAAAGGATATCTTCTCCAACCTGTTTCTTCTTTCCAATTGTTTTATCATGTTGAGCTAATCTTTCACTTAAATCATCAAATGTTAATTTGTCTAATTTTCCAGCCAACTGTAAAGTTTCCAAGAAATGTGTATATAAAGAAAGCAAACCAACAATCAAAATAGTAATCATGAAGTTATCTTCTAAAGTTTGAAAACTAACCCTTACTATTTTTTGTTTGATGTTCTTTAGTTTAGAACTGTACTCAAGTACATCTCCCCCTTCTATCAGTTTCTATTGAAGCAACTTCAATTGAAGGTCAATTCTCTTTGTCTTTGGTTGTGTATCAAATAGATTTTTATATGTTTTTTAGGCAGACCATGCATCAAAATCATTTTCGATATGAATATACATTTCATCATTAATTGAATATTTAATCAAAGATTAGCCTTTGCATTTTTAATCTCCCATTTGGATAGTGAGTCGAGATTAATAGGTCAGTTTGATTTAACAACATCATCACACACATCTTTCCAAAGTTCATTATAGATCAAAATGCTTTCTATGTGCTTTTTCCATCTCTTAAATTTATTTTAGCCTTTATGTTTGCCACATTCAGAAAATAAATTTACCAACTTGGATACTGTGAAGATAAATGTATGCACAAAGATAGATCATGCACCACAAAAAAAGAAAAAAAAGACAACACTCCACAAGTTGTGTCACAACTATGAGGGCTTCACCTTAATCCTCCTATAATCATTTTGAAAATTAAAATTTGACTGAACTTTGTAAACTTTTACGATAAAACTTTCAAAATTTGAATTTCGACATCCACCTATTTTTTCATAATTATAGAGGAAATATTTGTTTACCATACTCTTGACTTTTTTTAACTCTATTAAGGCTCGGAGGTCCTCGAAATAAAAATTTACTTCCAAATTTCAATTTTTGTTCCCTCTTGAAATTAAAAAACACCTTCAAATTACATCAAAACAATCTTCATATTTACAATGAAAATTTTATAGGTCAAACATGGAGTTTGCACATAAAATGCTTTAAAAAAAAAGGGTTGCCCCGGCTTTTAGCTTTTGGCGTTCTGCATCCTAATTGTGAAATGTTGGAAGCTAAACTCGGCTTCAACAAAACATAATCATAGAAAAAATATTGATTCTTCTCTTTCTAAGTGGTCAAGAGTTTAATTCTATTCACCTCGAGCTTTTTTTTGGCTCCACGCAATAAAAATCGAGGTTGGCTCATCACAAACTCCACGAAAATGAAGCAAACTTGTGATATTGACAATTTACAGTTTGTGAAATAGTTACGGCAGCAAGCAAGACTGTGAATTGGAACAATTCGAACCTCAATTCATGGAACTAAACTTGCTTGTATTCCTAGTGAACGGCAGTAAGAAGGAAATTTTATACGGCCCACCGAATGTCAATACTTGAATGATATTGGAAAGGAAAATAAAGAAGTAATGCAACAGATTGGAATACAATTTTTTCTGGTTAAAATACCATAAAAAAGGAAGTAGAAAATGGTACCAAAAGTCTTCAAGAATGAGCTACGTTTTGGTTTTTTTTGGGTAGTTAAAGGCATGATAACTTAGTGGTAAAACCCATATTTTTGGGGTGAAAGGAGGCCACGAATTTACAACAGTATGGGCTACGATTTTGCTATAAAATTGGTCACAATTTCACTATTTTAAAGCCACATTTTTAGCAGGCAAGAAGAGCCACTAATTTGCAGCAATACTGCTCGTTATGGCTTGCGCAAGGGAGTTGTCTATAATGCGACTTTTTGGAGATTTCGGTGACGGAATCCGGCGGAAGAAATTGAGGTTAAATCTTGATTTGTTGCAGTTAAAATGGTTTTTTAACTACATATTTGGATTCAGCACCCTGAAAAACCCCTGGGACGGTTTGATTGTGCAGAAACTAGCTATCAAACTTGCGATTCCAATAAATTGTTGCCGGATTTTGACCGGAAAAACCCACCGGAAAGGCTTTCAAAAAGTCTCATTATAGACAACTGCCTGCGCAAGTCCACTCGCTATGTATCTACAGCCAGCTAGACCGCAAATATATTGGGGGTAGCATTTCCTCCATCGAGATTGCTTTAAATGATAAATAATCACCATGCCAATAAATCGCTTTCCAATGTGACATAATTTTAATGTGGGGGTGAGTCCCCCTTATAGAAGTTTTATTAACCCAAGATCAACATTTGTACATAATTTACATATTTACAGACATTGGATTGAAACCATAGGCTGCGGAGCAGCGGAGTGAAATGAGATGCATACGTTGCAGAGTAGCGAAAGCATGCAACGGGAGTCGAACCCAGGTGGGGAGGCAATAAGCCGCGGTCCCTAACCATGCGGGATAAGGACTCTATGCAATGTGACATAATTGTCCACCAGCGTTCAACGCCAATCTTCAATCTCAGAGTTGCATCACTCCAATAGTTTTGATACCACAATAATAGCATAAGTGTCTTTGGACACACAAATTTATTAATAAAGAAAAATAAATCTATATGAGAATATGTAAAAACCTACAACAATTACTCATTCTAATTTATTAATAAAGAAAAGTAAATTTACATGAGAATATGTAAAAACTTACAATAATCACCCATTTTTTTGCAAGAGGAGGAAAAATAAGGGTTAAATGAGCTTATGTCTTAAATTAATTTAGTTATGGATTACTTATTTCATGTGACAAGAGTCCATTTACATTTAATGTGATTCTAACAAATTTCCTAATTTGATTTGACTCTTTTTTAAATATTAAATCTATTTTACAAATAAGTATTTTAAGAAGACTCTGTGACTACAAATAATTAATTATTCTAATAAAACTCTAAATAATTAAATATTAAACTATGTGTTTTTGACCATATATCTAACATACTATGAATAGGTTATACACATACTCACTTGTAGATCTTCTCTAATCAAGATCATCAACCCAATATGCATCAACAAAGTCATGTATGCCCAACATTTTGTCCAATATTGATCTTCCTTCGTAGCGCAAACCATATCACTAATGCCATGCAGATATTTGAAAACCCTTTTTATTGTTGTCCAATGCTCATTCTCTATTTTTGACATAAACTTGCTCAATACTCCCACTACATGCGCAATGTTTGGTCTCATGCAGATCATCACATACATCAAACTACCAATTGCATTCACATATGAAACATGGGAAATGTTCTCTTCCTCTTCCTATGTCTTAGGACATTGCTCTGTAGATAACTTTATGCTTACAGGAATAGAACCGTCAACGTATTAATATCATGCATCTTAAACCTCTATAATATTTTCTCAACATACTTCCTATGGTTTAACTAAATCTTCCACTTTCCCCGATCTCATTTAATTTCCATGCCCAAAATGAAGTGTTCAACACCAAGATCCTTCATCTGAAATTTAGAGGAATTGGGTCTTCACATCGTGGATAACTTCTCTATCATTTCCTATCAACAACATATCATCCACATACAAGACCAAATAAATAACATAATCACCAGCCAAAGCCAAAGGGGCAGGGATTCAATTTGGATACACTCACAAAGCCACAGACCTAACCGGAGAGCCAACTAGCCCTTGCGCCGCCCAGAGGAATATGGCCACCCACTGAAAATGTTATAGAAAAGAGAGTGAAATTCTCCAATTCTAAGGGGGATTCTTTACGAAATGTATGATCCATTCCTTAATGGGGCATTCCCTGTGGAATAAAAAAAAAAAACCAATTTTGACCCCCCAAATGCTGAACGATCGACATTTTCGAAACTTCGGATTCATAGAGAATCTATGAAGACCGTAAAGAGGGATCCTCGAATGATCCATTTGGTATGGGTACCATATCTCTTATCTTTGGCAGGAATTGGAACACCAATTTAAATACACACAAATGATCCACTTTGTTCGTTGTCAAGCCAACTCCCTATATATAATATAATAATATATATAATTATATATAATATATAAATATATATACACACCACAGCTTTGGTGATTGTTTTAACCCATACAGAGATTTGTTAACATGCACATTAGTTCTTTCTTAACCTTCACTGCAAAGTCATTTGGTTGCTTCATGTAGATCTCTTCTTCTAGACCCCCGTGTAGGAATGTTGGCTTCACATCCATCTGTTTTAACTCAAAATAAAAAGCAACAACTACAGATAAAAGTAATCTAATAGAAGCCAACTTGGCAACAGGAGAAAAAAATATCACCAAAACCAATTTCTGGCATTTAGGAATATCCTTTTGCTACTAACTAAGCTTTGTATTTCTCCATTTTTCCTTATGCATTCATCTTCTTCTTAAACACCCATTTACTACCATTGGGTTTTTTTCCAACCAACAACTCTACCAAATCCCAAGCATCATTCTTGTCCAAGGTTTTCATTTCTTCAACCATGGTTTTTGTAGAAGTTTTGAATATAACACATATTCAATGGAGATTATCCTGATCATGTACTATTACGGAATATATACACAATACATAATCTCCTCTATGTTGATCATCAATATAGTAGCATCAATAACAATAAAACATCAAGAGCATGCACACATTAACACAGTATG
>APFE030471385.1:0-116682 GCA_000404065.3 Pinus taeda
CTTCTGCCCTCTGCGTCAGCTTTCCCGCTTGTTCCAACAGTTCTCGACAGTTCTGACAATTCCGGTTGTTCTCGGCAGTTCCGGCTATTCTTAGCAGTTCCAGCTTTTCTCGGCAATTCCCGACAATTCCGGCAATTTCGGCTTTTCCCGGCAGTTCCAGCAGATCGGCTATTCGCAGTAGCTCCGGCAATTCCGGCTTTTCCCGACAATTCCGACGGTTCCTATCAGTTTCGACTTCTGCCCTCTGAATTAGGGCAGTGTTACCCCTTAGGATCTCTCCTCCTACTAAAAACCAAAGACAATTAGAGAGGAAGAGATCCCAAGTGTGTTGAAATAACTTGAAGGCCACCTCTATTTATACTAAAACGTTGAACACAAGTGGGGTTTATTTGGTTGCTGGCCGACCTTGACTAATTGTCCCATAACACAAATAAATTCATGTCTCCATGAATACTTATCGGGATCGGATGATCTTTAGATCAATCCTACACCTCTCGATGAGAGGGATCCAAGAAAAATATCAGCTTCCATTAATAAGATGACCCACATGGAGTTTGGCCCTAGTTGCCAATTTTAACACTCCCTCTCAACTAGGGAGAACTCCATCCGCTGATCCATATGTCCGACTGTATTATCTCTGCCATCAGTGCCCTGCACTGCTCTGCTTTGCTTTGCTCTGCTGAACCATGAAGAAGAAAAATTGATCGAGAATGTCTCATACCATTCTCTACTGAACCGAAGTCAGTTTCATCTGAAGAGTGTGTGTCACATCACTCTTGCTGACCCGAAGTCAGTTTTATTGATCCCAGATCAATATCACAAGAGAGTGTCTCAAACCACTCATACTGATCCTAGATCAGTTTCATGATCCCAGAATCAATGGAGTCATCTAGCTAGGAGGTATGGTAGATACAACGATGCGTCCATCGATAGTACTACTATGGTCCCTAACCCCATTTCCCTGCTCATTGATCAAATGAGAGGTACTTCCCATGAGTCCCAGACTACATGGGTAGGCTGCCTCAACAGGAGAATGAATCACCCTGTCCACAGGAGAATGGATCATCCTGTCCCACAGTCGCCAAGGGAGAACTAATCATCCCGGCCCACAGGAAAACTAATCATCCTGTTTCACAGTTGCCACGGGAGAACTAATCATCCCGGCCCACAAGAGAACTAATCATCCTGTTCCACAATTGCCACAGGAGAACTAATCATCCCAACCCACAGGAGAACTAATCATCCTATTCCACAGTCGCCACAGGGTATCACAGGGGAAGGTTGAACCTGTCATCTTGTACATAGCGCACCACCAGGGGAGGGTGAGTTGCCCTGTGGTCGTATGTTGCTCTAGTAAGTACCCCAAGCCCCCCAGAGCTCCCAGAGATCAATGCATGCAACATGCAGGACCCTTATAAGAAGGTCTCTAAATGACTCCAGGTCGTTCGGGAAAGTCACAGATTTGACCTTTCCCCGAGACTTTGACAAAATGTCTGCGACCTGTACATCAGTCTCAATGCGATGGAGCCTCCTCGCTCATTAACTTATCATATCCCAGATAAGGCAACATCTGATGTCTATCTGCTAGAGCAATCATCGAATACGGGTTTCCTCAATAATCGAATCCCCCCTCTGGTTGTCACAGAGAATCACAGTGGTATTCATCATGTGTACAAACAACTCACTTAAGAGCTTCGACAACCATGCAGCTTCACACGAGATCATATTGATAGCTATGTATTCGGTCTCGGCGGTGCTTATAGCAACTGACTTCTGCTTCTTGCTCATCCATGATATTGAAGCAGAATCCAAAGAGAACCAGCACTGAGAAGTGCTCTAATGATCCTCCACACTGCCTGCCTAGTTAGCATTCGAATAATCATGCAGTTTGATATTTCCGGCAGTGTATCTCAATCCATGAGAGATTGTGCCTCGAAGATATCTCAAAAGATTCTTGGCACCAATCCAATGAGGCTCAACCAAATATGAGCTCACCATGCTAACTGCAAAACATATGTCCGGACGAAAGTTCACCAAGAACATCAACACAAATGAGTTTATGAAACTCAGAGGCATTTCCCAAATCTGGTCTGACATCACTACCATATAACTTCTGAAAGTTAAGATCCTTGAGGTTGTCATAGGCTTGCAGTTTATCATTCCACATCTAGAATCCAACTCCCTCTTACTTCTACAAATGAGAGGGTTTGCACCTGTCAGAAATAGGTCGTCCTCATAAGGTGTCAGTATGAGAGGTCTATCATCCACAACCTTCGGGTAATGGTTTGGATCGGTTTCACTCCTAGTGAATCTTAGCTTCATGAGACACCTATCAATCCTCTCATACTACGCCCGGGGTGTTTTGCTTCAAGCCATAGAGGGCTTTCTTCCACCTGTATACATGAGATTCCCGATCATGAATCTCAAACTCCTCGAGTTGTTCCAAACCTGTGGACCTGCTACATGAAGGGAATGGTTCCCTTATAAGATTTTCCTTCGGTACATTTCAGACGTGTACCTTCATGCTCTTCTTGAATTCAGGCATCCCTATCACCATCTGACTCACATCGAGTAGGGCCCCCATAGGTAGACCTCCAGTGTTATAGATGTGATATGTCAATTGACATGATCCCCAAGGGACCATCCTGCAACTTGATACAAATTGCCAACCCTGAACCCATGAGAAAAAGCATCTTTGAAAATTCTATTTTTTAACACGTACCTTTCCATCGATGAATGCCACCCTAAAACCTTTGATTTTCATTTTTGAGATCGACACCAGGTTCTTTTTGTGATGAGGTGCCTTGAAGCACTATGATCAATAAGCCAAATTCCCAAAGAATCTGAAGGAGAGGGCCAATACAAGATAAGGCTTCTTTATCTTATCAAAAACAACATTTGATTCTTCATACCTGGGGTTCCTTGCTTTCTTTGAAGAGTTGGCCATTTCCTTGATGACCTGCATTACCTGTCATTCCTTTGATCATTGAAGATGTCCCTGAAATGATTGTTATCTTCATCGAGAGATGTCTCTCTTCCATTTGGGCACTCCTTCGCATAATGGCCAAACTTATTGCAACCAAGGCATCTGCCTTTCCTTCCACCCTTAGATCCAAACTTCCCAATGAAGGGATCTTTAGGTAGGCCATCAGAAACTTCCACTGTGCCATTTTGATAATATTCTCTGCTTTGACTTCACCCTCGGTGAATTTGAAGAGGGATGAGGAATCCACTAATCCTTTTGTCCTTTCCCAACTGTCTTCGATGATTGCTCTTTCACTCTTGCTTGGGAATTGTCTTCACCTCAGCTCGGATACCATGTTAATTTTAGGTATGTTCTATGCTTAGAGCAATTTATTTCAATTTTCACAGTTAGCTCAATATCTTTTCCAAATTAGCAATCACATCAGCATTAAAGTAAACTGCAAATAGAACATAAACATAAATCACAGAAGACAAGCCAAGACAAGAGGACACAAGATGTGGCACTAGTCAGGCGCAAACCCCAATGTGGGGAAACCCTTGATCAATTCTTCTTATATGTTCTTCTATAGTTTAGTAGAGAGAGAGATAGTACATTTACAACAGAAGTCAACACTTTGACCTATCTAGATAAGAGCATAGATCATCTCTAAGAAGATGATACATGAGATTAATTGAAGACATGCTCCTTCAACTGATTCTCCAAGGTGGCTCCCTCACCTATCGTTGTGTTGCATTTTGTCATCATCTTACACCTCACCGCGTTGGACCATGTTGCACCCATCATCACTGTGTTGCATCTCATCACACTTCATTAATCATGACTGTAGCCATCACTGTATTGCATTATGTGTCATTGCTGCAACATGTTGCCATATTGACCTATGTGTTGGTTGCATCTTGCTTGCTTGTTGTCCCTAGCATGCTGCTTGTTGCATGCTAGCTGTAACATTCCATGCTTGGTGTATTTGCTGCTAAGTACCATACAATTGTCCCAATGTTAGTTAGTTGTCCCTTGCATGCTACTCTCCTTTGAAGACAAATGCTCTAGCTGTTCCGGCAGTCCCAGTAGTTCCAGTTGTTCCCGATAGTTCCAACAGTTTCGGTTGTTCCCGATAGTTCCGACAGTTCCCGACAGTTTCGACAGTTCCGGCAATTCTGGCAATTCCCGCCAGTTTCGACAGTTCCAGTTCCAACTGTTCCTGGCGGTTCCGGCTTCTGCCCTTTGCGTCAGCTTTCCTGCCTGTTCCGACAATTCCCGGCAGTTCTGGCTGTTCCCGGCAGTTCCCAACTATTCCCGGCAGTTCCGGTTGTTCTCGACTATTCCCGGCAGTTCCGACTATTCCCGGCAGTTCTGGCAATTCCAGCTGTTCCTGGCAGTTCCTGGCGATTCCCGGCAGTTCCGACTATTCCCGACAGTTCCGGCTTTTCCCACCAATTACGATAGCTCCGGCTTCTGCCCTCTGCGTTAGCTTTCCTGGCTGTTCCAGCAGTTCCTGCTATTCTCGGCAGTTCCAACAGTTCCGGCTTTTCCTGGCAGTTCCGACAGTTCCCGGCAGTTCCGGCTATTCCCGACAATTCCGGCTTTTCCCGACAATTCCGACAATTCCGGCTATTCCAGCAATTCCCGGCAGTTCCGGCTTTTCCCAGCAGTTCCGGCTTCTCCCTCTAGATTAGAGCAATGTTATCCCTTAGGATCTCTCCTCCTACTAAAACCCAAAGACAAGTAGAGAGGAAGAGATCCCAAGTGTGTTGAAATGACTTGAAGGCCACCTCTATTTATACTAAAACGTTGAGCACAAGTGGGGTTTATTTGGTTGTTGGCCTACCTTGACGAATTGTCCCATAACACAAATAAATTCATATCTCCATGAATACTTATTGGAATCGGACGATCTTTATATCAATCCTACACCTCTCGATGAAAAGAATCCAAGAAAAATATCAGCTTCCATTAATAAGATGACCCACATGGAGTTTGGCCCTAGTTGCCAATTTTAACATAGAGGAAGTCCAAAAGAGAACTTCCTGACGGGAAGTAGAGACTCGGAGGAGTCGAACAGAGAACTTCCAAGAGGGAAGTAGAAGAGCATCATGGCACTACACGAAGTAAGAGACTAGGATAGGCTGGACGAAGCGTTGAACTTCGCAGTCTGGAAGGCCAGAATCTTATCCGTACTTGACAGAAATTGTGTCAAGAACTTTGCCTTGAAGGTAATAACTATCCTAGTCGACCCCAATGATAACGACAAGTACGAGGAGACAATGGCGAGGGCCAAGAGCATCATCCTTGACGAAGTCAAGGATCATGTAGTACCACACATACCCGAGAAGGAAACAACATTTGAGATGTGGGAGGCTCTCAAGAAATTGTACCAGCATACTTCTATGCAGAGAAGAATGCTACTTGACAATCAGTTGAGGTTGTATGAGTTGAAGAAGGCAGAGCTGCTTGACACCTTTCTCGGAGGACTGAATGAGATCCGAGATCAGTTGACTACTATAGAAGCGACACCAAACTAGGAGTTCATGGCGAGGACAACCCTGAATGCTATCTCAGAAGATTGGGAGGCATTTGTCCAGAGTATACTAGGCAGAGGGACTCTCCCACCTTGGGATGAGATGTGGGCAGCTCTTCGCCAGGAAGAGATCAGATGACAATCAAAGATAGGTAGCAGCAGCAAGGGGATCAAATTCAAGTAGTAAGAGGAAGATGTTGCCCTAGCATCTGAGGGAAAGTAGGAAAAGCAGAAGAAGAAAGATCTCTCCAAGATCAAGTGCTTCCACTGTGGGGAGTTGGGTCATTATGCGACCCAGTGTTCGAGGAAGAAGAGTAAGGGAGAGTCTTCCGAGACTAAGGCAGTGCCAGCACGGGCAGAGAAGGAAGTTTTGACAGACGATGACTGTGCCATGAGTGCACACACACCACTTGAGCAGAAGTGGGGAGACATCGAGCTGTTGTCAGACGAACTACAAGCGATGAGGGGCAGGATCCTCGAGGTACCTAGCCTCTTGGATTAGACCTTGCTACGGGAGCCCCGAAGAGGAGCAACAGGACTGACTGAGTCAGGTAGAGATGGATGCAGATGGAGCAGAAGAGAGAGCTACAGTGTAGGAGTCCCGAGACAATGCGAGGCTAGTAGGTTGCAACAGTGCGAGAGGCACAAGAGTGTTGCACCAATACAGGATGGCACAGAGAGGTGTGCAATGGTGCGAGATGCAAGGAGTTGTTGCAGCAGTGCAAAGGTCAAAGAGGGAGCACTTGTCAGTGGCAGAGGGAGCTTCAGCATCAATGGGTGTCTCTAGCCCAATAGGGAGGTCAAATTGGGAGATCAGTTACTTACTTCTCAGTAACTGAGTTGTAGTGCAGCAGTGGGCAACACGATGCAACATGATGAGAGGAGGTGTAGTGCGGATGCAATGCTGGGAGAAAGGACCAGCAGTAGCATGGATGCAGAGGGAGCTGTCGTACAGAAGCAGCAGTGGCAGTGGCAGAACCATGGGCAGCAGTACAGGGTGCAGCAATGCAGAGGATGTTCGGCAGGAAGGCCTAGCATCAACACAAGTACCAATGTCGAATGATCAGAGTAATACTCAGTGAGGAGTATTGCTAGAGCACAATACTCGCTAAGAGGGAGTGTTGATTTGGGGTAGCATTGGATGTGCTCTAGCCACGAAATTTGGTGGAGGGATTGGGGCACATGAGATCTCCAATACCCAAAAAGGGTTTGGGCAGATTCTAAATAGTTCAAGAGATATTAAAATAATTAATATTTTTAATGGAGTCCCTAAGTCTAAACTTACGGGAAAATAAAAATTAATGTGGATTAATATGAAACTGTGTTAGAATGGTCCAAAAGACATGGATCAAGCCAGATCTAATCTTAGCCGTTGATTAGGGAATTAATCTAGGCCATTGATATGTCAACAGGAAAAGTATAAGAGGAGGCTTGACGGTCACTTGGAGAGGACACCAGATGATTAGTCATTCTATTCTCTAGAGTAGGGTTTGCTAAGAGAGATAGAATCAGTGATTGGGAGAGCAGCTGAGGGGCATTGAGTATAGAGAAACAAAGAAGGCAAAAATTGTGTCGGGAGAGCAGCGCAGCAGCCAAGGAGGGTGACGCAGAGCCAACAAGGGCTCACGCAAGGCCGCACAGAGGTAGCCAAGTGCTGCACATAGCACTAGAGGGGCCAGTGCAACTGACGCAGAGGCTCCCAGATCTGACGCAGGGCCTCTTGGGGCTGACGCACGGCCAACATGAGACAGAGAGGGGCTGACGCAGTCTAGATTGGGCAGACGTTGGGATTGTAGAGCAATTTTGTGTTGAGGAGCTACCGAAAGGATTTTCTGGGGTTTTGGCCAGGAGATTTCTCTCAAACTGTGAGGTATAGCTGCTAAGGAAATTCTCTATTGGGTAGGCCAGTTTCGGAACCCAGATTGTACTCTGATATTGCTTAATAAGAAAACCCTTCGATAGCTGCATCAATTTTCTCGCATTGGGTTTTTCCGGGGACATTGGTCCAAAAATAATGGTGTCATGTAGTGTGTTTGTTCTTGTTTCTTTTAGTTGTTGACCTTTAATATGTTGAGCATGCACTGATGTTTATTTTCAATATTTACTTTGTAAATAACTTGTTAAAGAAAAAAAATAACAAGTAGTTAGGAATAAATCAGAAAAAGTGCATGAAGGGTTTCTAACTAAGGAAAATTAGAAACTTCAACACCTCTCCTGCACTAGTGTGTCCTCAAGGCCTCCTCCAATTTTCAAGTTATTCCAACGGTGGAGTTGTGATACAACCCAAGACCTAGCTCCGAGATCAAACTTTGCCCTAGTGCTCCCAAGGCTAGTACCTCATAAGATCAATTTGACACCTTCAAGTGAAAATTTTTGCTTTGATCCTTTCCCCCTCCTTGTCTGGGTTAAGAATGTCATTGGTTGCTAGATTCTCCCGAGTCCCACTTAACCTATGTTGGGTCCACTTGGTCCCATACTTGCGAAAAGTCAAATCTTCAACTATTCGAGAAGTCAAGTCTAATAAGGATTTTAGGATTGGGAAACTCCTTCATAAGGCATATTTTTCTAGCCGAACACTCAAATCCTTCCCCCTTCATCCTAGAAATTTGTGTACCTTACTTAACAAGCAAGTAAGCTCTATTCTTAAAACCTTTCTAAGAAAAGGATTATTAGGGTCACTTCACATCCATTGGTTGATTCATCCTTCACAAGTGAATTTCTATATATCGGGTCTCCTCCCATCGGTGAAAGTCTGTAAAGAGCGGGGAGTCTTAGCTGAGGTGACAGTGGGCTAAGCCTTCATCATTTCCCTTTGATCTAGCAACTGTCCCTCTAGGAATTCCTTTTATGCCCCTTGCTAGTTTGAGCAGTAACAGTACCCACTGGGTTCCATGACTTGTAAGTTCATTTGCTTAATTACACAAATGATTTGTTGTATTGGAAGGTGAGGAGACACATTGAATCTTATGCAGGATTGCTGGTGGGTCTTTATCTTGGGGTTTGGTCTCCCTAAACAAGGTCCAAGCCCTCCAGAGGGTCATATTGACATTTATATGGTGTGCGTTGAGAGCCATGGGCCTCCACTATAGCAGAGAGTAGATAGCCATGCCATGGGATCCTTCAGCACCATTCATTGCTCGCTCATGTCCCACTTATTTGATGACGATGATGCACCTAAACCACCTTGCCCAGCTGGCTACACTCTTGCACCACACACTTGGTTGTGGATTCAGGGCCTTGATGGGTTTGTGTCTCACCATGGGAGACAAGGGGAGGGCTTGCATCATTTTTCCAACCCTTGCAGATGGGATACATGCTTGTTCAATTCAATTGAAGACCCATGAGGATGATTTTGTGCCCCCACAACCACTTAAGAGCGCCACAGGTCATTTGCTTGGAGATCAAGGGGCTATCCCCTTCACCACTATTTTGGAGCCTTTTTATTCATTTTGCACATGCTGGACTTTATTTGGCCTTCCAACAGCCCTCTTAGCTACTTATCTATCATTTCAACCCTTTTGAGAGGCTAATTATTCTTATTATGGAGCTATTTGGTGGGTTTGTCACCAAAAGGATGTTATTTTGCACATTATTTTTACTGTAGGAGCATTATTAGGCATAATTAGGCCATTTGAATCCCTTGGAGGATCATATAAACATGAGAGAGGTTCATTTGATCTCTCATCATCACTTGGATTGGTATCTCTTTGGAGAAAAGAACTCATGCCTGCTATTGTTGGATGAATTGGATGTTAATTGATGCATTTTGATGTTTGGAAGATTGTTATCTTGTCGTCTTAGAGCTTCATTATTGCAAATCTAATGGATGGATATAATCTTTTTGTCATGTAAGTGCTTCCTTATGCGAAACTTTTCATGTTTTATGTCTAAAGTTTGGAACGCTACGCTTGGATTATGTTGGTGCCCTAATTATCAATGTGAAATTCATAAACACATGTAATCTTGGCTTGTTGTATATATTACTTATGTTGGCAAGAAGATCGAATTATTCCCAGGACTGGGTTAATACCTTTCACCTTGAAACTCCATTAGTTTGTATAAAGAAGTATAAACTTCTCTTGTAACCTGTTGTTGCATCTCTAGGGCATGCGAAGTTGCAGGAGGAATCCTTGGTAGAGCGAAAATCCTAAATCAAATTCACTTTGACTCCATTCTCCAGAATTAGCTAGGCATTGGTCTCGATCTTTGATGATTACCCTAAATTCTTCCCTTTTTCACAATTTTTCTTCCCTATCCCTAGATGGCCTAGCTAGGGCATCCAACGAATTCCATTTGAGCCATCAATTTGCAGAACAAGTAGGCAAAGAACTACATTGGGGTGTCTCCCACCAGCCCTCCAAGTGTGAAGCCAATCCCATGATCGATTTGTGAGAAACACCAAGCCCTAGCTCCAAAATCATTTGAGTTTAGGTTGTTTTGTTTTTAGGTTAGCAGCGTTCCAAGGGGTCTATTGTGCTTGAAAACTCAAAAGAAGTTAATCTCTCTTGACCCCTTCCTCTTATCTTACTTGGCGTAGTCATACTATTGATGACCATGTCAAAGCCCTAGGCCTTGCTTGGACCCCCTAGGTCTCTCTTGTGGTCCCAAACTTTTATATGCTTGTCATCTCACAAGACCTTAAAGGGAGATCCTTCTATTCCCAAGAAACTTAGGTCTAGGACACCTTTGTTAAGGAATACCTCTAACCCCTAGACCTAAGCCTCCCTTGAGCCTTTCTTAGAGAGCCCCTCACCTTGCTTCTAAGGAAATCAAGCCTATTATTTGAGTCTCTCTTGTGAATGGGCCCTGGGAATCACATTACATCCTATCATTGAATTATTGTTCCTTGTGATTTCTTCTACACTGGGACTCCTCCCATTGGTGAAACTCCGTAAAGAGCAAGGGACATTAACTAAGGTGATAGTGGGTCCTTGTCCCACTATTTCCACTTGGTCTAGTAGTTACCTTGGAACCCCTCTAGGGACCCCGGCTAGATTGAGCGGTAACAGTCATCATGATACTTAATGAAGGATTCTTCTTGAACGTTTAGTGCAAGGCATACTTGAAAATATCTAAGAAGCCATGAAAGAATTCCTTAATAGATGAGATGCTCCTAGGTTCGTGATTATGCAGCCATAAATTATGACCATGGAGGGATCTCACGAATAATAGTATAAGGACATCCTGGTGGACCAATTTCATCTTTGAAGTATGCTCAATAAATCTTTCTACATGATCAATTACAGAGTGCGGATCACCATCAAACATGGGCACCCCACGTACCATCCTCCCTATGACATTATTAGGGTGCCTAGGGATGCTAGTGATGTCCAAAGCAGGAAAATCATAAAAAAAAGACACCCTATAGATATATACATGTAAATTATGCAGGAGTCACTAGGGTGAATTTAGAGAAGACTAAAGAAATGCTTGCTCCACCCTACAAGCATTGACCTTAAAGTTGAATGAAGAACTGGGGCTTTGTTCTTCCAATGGAGTCGCCACGAATGATATATCAACAATAGTCATGTGGGGAACAAGACACCCGTCTCGTGTCCCCGACAACGGGGCCAAAAATGTTGTTGCTCAATCTAGCAAGGGCTCTAGGAGGGGTTCCTAAGGGACATCTACTAGACCAAATGGCAACAACAGGACAAGGACCCATTATCACCTCAGTCGATGTCCCTTACTCTTTACAGACTTTCACTGATGGGAGGAAAACTGATATGGAGGAAATCACTTGAATGATAGGATCAATGGCGAGGTATAACGTTATTTCCTAGGCCCATTCAAAATAGAGCCTCAATTAGTGGTTCAAATACCTAAAGAAAAGTTGAAAGGCTCACTAAGAAAGACCTATGAAGGATGACCTTGGGCTTAGGAATATTCAAAAATGACGAATGCCTAAGATCAAAACTTCCAAAATCCCTCACTTGTGATTGATGTCTTTATAATAGGGTTCAAAGTGAGGCAAGGATGGCACATTCAATGGAAAGATTCAATTAAAGTGTAAGCTTTGGAAGAAGCTAGGGTGACTTTCCATGAAAAACCCCTTGAGAGAAATATTATAAGAGAAAAGGTTATGAATAATGAACTACAAAGTGCAAACCTTCAAGAAATCCCCAACTCAAAGCAACTTCAAGGGTTCCCTCTTGGTGTGATAGCTAGGGCATACCAATTTATTTGAAATTCCACCATCGAAATTCATTCAAAACTAGAGGATGCCTAGAGGAGACTGTTACCCACCACTTTGTAGATGATATCCCCAAGAGAAAATTTTCTCCAAGGCAATCCTCAGTCGACAGCCAACAGCCCCTTGCAGCCACCAACTAGCTCGTTGTGCCATTTCTTCGCCACCTGAGCCAGCGATGTGGTCCCTCACCCATCTATCATGATCGTATGTTTGAGGGTGGGCCTCCCAAACCTAAAGGTATGCCTTGTCATTTGGTAATTGAGTATTGTAGTTCGCTTATGGAAACTTCTGGGCATGGATTAATGGGGGGGTTTGGCAGAAAGAGTGAGCTAGGTTTGTGCTTTTGTCCCCTAGACATCTTTTGGATGTTAACCTTGGATCTTAGTCCTATGGGATCTCCTTTACTGACCTTTGGGTTTTAGGGCAGTACTACATGGGAAACCCTGATTAGGGTTGCGTGGTCCTGCTCCCTCATCCACATACATTACTCCCCTTCCATTCATTATAACCCTGTTATCGCACAGATTGTTACGACAACGCTCAGACTGGGGGTTGTCACCCTGATCCCCGATCTCTCAGTTTAAGCCGTCTCCCGCAGCTAAGGGGGGTAGACCCTATGGAACAATGGATAACCAACTGTGGACCAATTGGGTTGGGAGACACAACAAGGGGAAACAAGCACTTGATTGATTTTATAAGTTAATGTGCCAGTGCCTTATGGAGTTAATGACTGAATAATTGTTTATCAAATACTGCAGAAATATGAACTCATTAACAATCATTTACCATCAAATACCCAAACAAAGATTAATTTTACCAAATGCGAGATAATCGATAAATGCTCAAAGGCTTAACAATATTCCAGCAATTAAAATTTGAAAGATTAAATGCTTTAAATGACCATGTAATTTTAAATGCTAACCAGTGATCACTTTCACATAGTTAATCTTCAAATGAACATTTACGCATGTTTAACCACATAAAAAATGATAAATATTAATCTCACATCAAAATTTTAGCCTCAACAAAAAAGATATATCGCAAACATGACAAATACTTGAGCCAAGACCGAATCCGGCAAAATATTTCCAAAATTTTTTGTATTTTTATATTTTCGAATAAAACAAAACTAAGCTAAGCAAAAACTAAAGTCTAAATAAATGAAGCTTAAATCTAAATAAAAATCTAAACTATAGAACAAAATAATAAGTCTAAAGATTACCTTTTTATGTTTTTTGAGAATTTTTTATTTTTTATTTTTATAAAGTAAGACTAACAGCAAAACAAAAAAAAATGAAAATCAATTTTTTTTTTCATTTTTTTTTTCTTTAAATCTAACTTTAAACAAAAATTAAATCTAAATTTAGAGAAGTCTAAATCTAAAACCTAAATCAAAATTTAATAAATCTGAAACTTAATTCTATAGGAACCCTTTTTTTATTTTTTATTTTTTTTAAACATTTTCTAACTAAAAATAAAATGAAACTAAAATTAAATAAAACTAAATTAAATCTAAAAGTGCTAAAACTAAAGTGTGACTTTTTAAAAAAGAAAAGAATTCGAATAAAACAAACAAACTAATATCTAACTCTTAAACCTCAAACCCAAACGCATAAGATATATGGAATATTTTGTTTTACGCAGGCCTGGGAATCAGACGGCCGATTTGCTTGCAGGTTTTAGCTCGACCGCTTGGAAAACGGTGGAAAAGGGAGCTGCAAGAAAGGTTAGCAGGTGTAAGGGAATGAGCGACAAAGTTTGGAGAAGCTGCGGGCAGACAAGAAGGATGGCCAGCAGATGGGTTCGATGGCGTGAAGGAGAAAGGAGGTCGCTGCAAATGGAAAACACAAGTAGAAAATGCAGTCGGACAGGGATGATAGCGCTGGTCAAAGAGTGAGGAGCGGATCACTGTAGCAGAGGATTGGGCAACGAGATTTGATGGACAATGCGCAGGTTTAGGAGCTACGATGATGGCAGAGAGATCGCAGGAGAAAGAAGCCGACAGCAAATGGAGAACATAGGTCAAGCAATGAGAGGAAGAGTCGCAAGGTTAGCAAGCTGGGCCACATGAAGAATCGAGGAAGTCTACTGAGATATGGCGATCGCTGAAGGTGACTGCGTGGAGCTGAAATGGACAACGAAGAGAAATGTGACAGCGTGGAGAGAATTGGAGGTATGAGTTATGGCTGCATGGGATTTTTGGTAATGGAGGGTCGCAGAATGAGGGTAGCACGCAGGCTGAGGGGGATGCGGTGGCGTGGAGAGAAAATTGTGTGGCAGAGGAGTTTGAAAAGCGGCGTAAGGAGAAGGTTGGAATAGTGGAAAATAGCCCAAAAATTTTCCAGATCTTGTAAAAAGTTTTAAAATTCACACTCATAAAAATTCTGAACGCTGATGAAACCCCAAATAGCAGATAAATGGATCGAAAAACCCTCTTAAGATTTACCCAAGGCTCTTAAAATTTTGAATCAGTTGCTTTAGATTGTTTGATGAAAACCCTGCAAAATTTTTAAAATCTGTACCTACAACCTGCAAATAGAAAAAACAAACACCCAGAGAATATATATGCAAGGATTAAAACTAAAGCCCTACAAACCAGCTACAGTATTTACAATTTTATGACTCTACAATAGCCAAATTTGTTAGTAATCCACAATAATATTTTCAGAATTTTCAAATTTACTATGAGATACTTCAGAAATCTCTCATGAAATTCAAAAATAAATTTAAATGATAGACCCAGAATCGAAACTCGTTGGGCTCTTCAAGAAAATGTTTTCCAGGAGTTGGCTGGTTCAGCCGAGAACTTCCCCAAATGCCCATTGATTTTCACAATATAGATTTCCTGCACAGCTCACTTCAACTATCAATAAAGAGGGAAAAAAGTTACAGTAGTAAAACCGAAATCCAATGGAGATACCTGCCATTATTTTCAAAAATTCTATTACCATTCAAACCCTAGTGAGTGAACAAGATACCTGTGTTCAACATCACTCTACATCAAGCTATTATCAATGGCTGAAAATAAATTTTTGCAGAAAATAAAACAGCTTACAACATTTCAGGAGAGTAACACCAGCTAGATTTCAACCCCAAAGTCTTTCTTTATTGCACAAGAAAAAGATTACAAGAGAGCTTTCTTCAGCACAAGACTCACAGATCGAATATGATCTCAAATGACCCATAACACCCTATTTAAAGGAAAAATTCCCAACGGCTAGTTCGAGTGATCCATGTCAAACTAATCTCAACCGTTGATGAGGATCAAAATCCCTTTTAATCTCATCCGTCAAAATTTTAAATGCATTTTAATATATTAAAAAATTAAATTTTGCATTTATTTCCTAAAAACTTTTGACTTAATTATTAATTATTTTATTTTAATTTTTAATTTTTAATTATTTTTTATTATTTTTTTATTTTATTATTTTTTATCTATTTTTTAATTTTTATTTCGGGATCCTCGAACTTAGCCTTTGGAAAAATCACCTAGGACCTAGGACTTAGGACTTATGAGGGGATTAAAACATTTTCTAACCCTTAAACACTTTATATCATGACTTTTACAATTTTACATCTCAAGGGGGAAAACCCATTTGACATAGACCCTCATAGACCACCCAGTCTTGCGACACAAATATAATCTAGCAGATCAACACGTTAGGATTCCCCTAAGATTCTAATGACAAAATTCATTCCGACTTTGGGGTTAGGCTGAAGGAAAACTCTGCCGATCATGGATCAGTGAGACAAAAAACCTTCCGAAACGTAGATTATCACTAGAAAAATAGGTCCACCTAGGCAATTTACATACAAGACTTAGATCTGCTAAGATTATTTACAATTTACACATGCAGACTGGGTTTACAATATAATATGATCAAGTCGATGATGATTGTTGAATGGCACGGACATGTCGATTAAGCGCCACCCCTTCTGCGAAAAAGGGGTTGTACTGCTATGGGCAGTTGACACGTAGTGGTCAACATCTGGCTCTACTTGGGGACACGTTGCTGCAATGTAGGAATGTGAGAATCCAGAATCTATATCCACGCAACACACAACAAAACATAAGTAGCGTCCATCCAAAAATCATCATATAATATTAAGCACATGAAAGATATAAGCTCTTCATTTATTAACTATCTGGAAAAGTAAATCTAATCTTAAAACAGAAATGAAAATGCTGAATAAACAAGGAGTAGGGTTAGAAATACAGAGGATGCCCCATGGCATCAGATGTGTTCAATATAGTGTATATTGAGCATTTGCCTGCTTTCAGGCAAATCTATTGGCTGCTTGTTGCTATTGGCTGCTTGTCGGATGTACCATGTCCAATTCTGCATATGGTAAGACTCTTTCCTATCCGAAAATCAAGCTGCTCGCGGCCATCTAATGTATCAAATCTTCTTCTCATTCTCTTTCTTTTGCGCTTTCTCTTCGTGGCAGGCTGTATCACTGATGACGTGGAACTTTCTGCTTCAAAGCTCTCAGATGAAGTATGTAAGATGTGCGTGACATGTCTTTTTTCATCCTGCATCTGCCCTGTCAACGATGATGGACCAATCTCACAGGTGCCATCAGTTATAACTTGATCTTCAATGGTTGGTGGATTAACCGTGTGAGCATCAACTTGATTATTAATTTCCCTTTTATCCAGGTCATCTTCAATTATCCACTTTTCAATGGAACAAAGGACCTCATAATATGATGGAGCTTGCTGTAACAGATAAGGAGGCCCCTGATTTATTGACATTCCCTGGTTTCTTTCATCCTCTGACCGTTGTTGAAATTTCTGAACCTATATTTTAATGGCATCTATCTAACTAGAGTGTTCAACCTTCATAGCACTGATTTCCCTGACATGGTCTTCTTCCATATCTTTTATTACTTTATCGTTCTTTTCCTTTATGGTCATCAAACAATGCTGCGTAGAGTTTATCTCTTTCTTATGATTTTCCTGCATGGTAGCCAACTGATTATTATGATTGAACGTCAAGATGGTCATTTCTTCATCCATAGTTAATAACTTGTTTTGCATAGATTTAATTTCCCTATCATGATTAGCTTTCATGGTCATCATATTTTCCTCTAAGCTTGATAACTTGCTTTGCATAAAACTAATCTCTGTGTCATGATTAGTCTTCATGGCCTCAATTTCCTTAGCATGCTGATTTTGCATGATCTCCATCTCCCTATTACGTTTTTCCAGGCGGGTGCATAAAGTTCTCACATCATTGGCGTAATTAGTTTGATTGATCTCCATATATTTTACCAGCCACATTAGTTCTTGTACCATTTGCTTCTGATCTTCCTTTTCATTGTCGACACTGATTTTATAATTTGTTCCTGTTTTTCCACTATCATGGATTTGATCTGCAATGGTACAGGTGGATGGCACATTCTGATATGAAGAATTGTCTTGAAATCTTTCATCGACAACTGGACCTTTTATAAGATTACTTTCATTCTATTGCACAATTTTAGGGGCACAAGGCGAGCTATCTGGATCACCATATCTATTTTTAAAAGCATCGACAATGTCTTGTAAAGAAGTGAAAGAATCTTCAGGACAATTATTAAACCAATTCAAAGCATCACCCTCTAAAGAAAGGACAAAAAGACGCATTTTGACATTTTCATGATTATACTGAGGGGGTCTACAATATATGATCATTATACGAGTAAACAAGCCTAGATGCTTTTTGACAGCGACTAAATCACCACTTGAGAACAAAGGTAATTTAGAAATGGCCACTTCTGGAAAATCATGGAGATCATCAGTAAAATGACATGGTTTAAACGAATGATCCATGATGAACAACGAGGGACCAAATGGAAGATAGAAAGAGATCTCTACTCATGAAAATCAAGAGATGAAAGAAGTGGAGTCGCCACTTGAACAATGAATCTAATTTTAGGATCCAAAAAAGCAACAAACAAGTTGATATGAGCGAGGCTTCTTGTCTGGGAAAAATAAATGAAATAAAATGGAGTCGCCACCCAAACAAGAAACAAAAAGAGAAGTTGCTAATATGACAAATGATAAGGTGATGAAAAGATCCAAATGATGCCAAAAAATGTTGAATCTGCCAGCTCAAATGAGAGATGAGAAAGATGAAAGAATGATGAGAAATGAGAAGATGAATGTCGTTGAAACGCCAGGGACAGAAAAACTTTGTACCCGGCAACGGCGCCAAAAAATGTTGTCACATAGATTGTCACGACAACGCTCAAACCAAGGGCTATCACCCTGATCCCCGATCTCTCTGTTTAAGCCGTCTCCCGCGACTAAGGGAGGTAGACCCTCTGGGACAATAGATGACCAACTGGTTAATGTGCCAGTGCCTTATGGAGTTAATGACTGAATAATTGTTTATCAAATACTGCAGAAATATGAACTCATTAACAATCATTTACCATCAAATAACCCAAACAAAGATTAATTTTACCAAATGCGAGATAATTGATAAATGCTCAATGGCTTAACAATATTCCAGCAACTAAAATTTGAAAGATTAAATGCTTTAAATAACCATGTAATTTTAAATGCTAACCCGTTATCACTTTCACATAACTAATCTTCAAATGAACATTTAAGCATGTTTAACCACATAAAAAATGATAAATATTAATCCCACATCAAAATTTTAGTCTCAGCAGAAAAGATATATCGCAAACATGACAAATCCTTGAGCCAAGACTAAATCTAGCAAAATATTTCCAAAATTTTTTGTATTTTTATATTTTCGAATAAAACAAAACTAAGCTAAGCAAAAACTAAAGTCTAAATAAATGAAGCTTAAATCTAAATAAAAATCTAAACTATAGAACAAAATAATAAGTCTAAAGATTACCTTTTTATGTTTTTTGAGAATTTTTTATTTTTTATTTTTATAAAGTAAGACTAACAGCAAAACAAAAAAAAATGAAAATCAATTTTTTTTTTCATTTTTTTTTTCTTTAAATCTAACTTTAAACAAAAATTAAATCTAAATTTAGAGAAGTCTAAATCTAAAACCTAAATCAAAATTTAATAAATCTGAAACTTAATTCTATAGGAACCTTTTTTTTTAAACATTTTCTATCTAAAAATGAAATGAAACTAAAATTAAATAAAACTAAATTAAATCTAAAAGTGCTAAAACTAAAGCGTGACTTTTTAAAAAAGAAAAGAATTCAAATAAAACAAACAAACTAATATCTAACTCTTAAACCTCAAACCCAAATGCATAAGATATATGGAATATTTTGTTTTACGCAGGGTTGGGAATTAGACGGCCAATTTGCTCGCAGGTTTCAGCTCGACCGCTTGGAAGATGGTGGAAAAGGGAGCTGCAAGAAAGGTTAGCAGGTGTAAGGGAATGAGCAACAGAGTTTGGAGAAGCTACGGGCAGACAGGAAGGATGGCCAGCAGATGGGTTCGATGGCGTGAAGGAGAAAGGAGGTGGCTGCAAATGGAAAACGCAGGTAGAAAATCCAGTGGGATAGGGATGATAGCGCTAGTAAAAGAGTGAGGAGCGGATCACTATAGTAGAGGATTGGGCAGCGAGATTTGATGGATAACGCGCAGGTTTAGGAGCTACGATGATGGCAGAGAGATCGCAGGAGAAAGAAGTTGACAACAAATGGAGAAAGCAGGTCAAGCAGTGAGAGGAAGAGTTGCAAGGTTAGCAACTTGGGCCACATGAAGAACCGAGGAAGTCTACTGAGATATGGCGATCGCTAAAGGTGATTGCGTGGAGCTGAAATGGACAGCGAAGAGAAATGCGACAGCGTGGAGAGAATTGGAGGTACGAGTTATGGCTGCGTGGGAGTTTTGGTAATGGAGGGTCGTAGAATGAGGGTAGCACGCAGGTTGAGGGGGATGTGGTTGCGTGGAGAGAAAACTGTGTGGGAGAGGAGTTTGAAAAGCGGCGTAAGGAGAAGTTTCGAATAGTGGAAAATAGCCCAGAAATTTTCCAGATCTTGTAAAAAAATTTAAAATCCACACTCGGACCTTAAAAGTTCTGAAAGCTGATGAAACCCCAGATAGCAGATAAATGGATCGAAAAACCCTCTTAAGATTTACCAGAGCTCTCAAAATTTTGAATCCACTGCCTCAGATTGTCTAATGAAAACCCTGCAAAATTTTTAAAATCTGTACCTACAACCTGCAAATGGAAAAAACAAACACCTAGAGAATATATATGCAAGGATTAAAACTAAAACCCTACAAACCAACCATAGTATATACAGTTTTATGACTCTACAACAGCCAGATTTGTCAGTAATCTACAATAATATTTTCAGAATTTTCAGATTTACTATGAGATACTTCAGAAATCTCTCATGCAATTCAAAAATAAATTTAAATGATAAACCCAGAATCGAAATTGGCTAGGCTTTTCAAGAAAATGTTTTCCAGGAGTTGGTTGGTTCAGCCGAGAACTTCCCCAAACGCCAGTTGATTTTCACAATATAGATTTCTTGCACAGCTCACTTCAACTATCAATAAAGAGGGAAAAAGTCGTACTAAAACCCAAATCCAATGGAGATACCTGCCATTATTTTCATAAATTCTATTACCATTCAAACCCTAGTGAGTGAACAAGATACCTGTGTTCAACATCACTCTACATCAAGCTATTACCAATGGTTGAAAATAAATTTATGCAGAAAATAAAACATCTTACAACATTTCAAGAAAGTAACACCAGCGACATTTCAACCCCAAAGTCTTTCTTTATTGCACAAGAAAAAGATTACAAGAGAGCTTTCTTCAGCACAAGACTCATAGATCGAATCTGATCTCAAATGACCCATAGCACCCTATTTAAAGGAAAAATTCCCAACGGCTAGTTCGAGTGATCCATGTCAAACTAATCTCGACCGTCGATGAGGATCAAAATCCATTTTAATCTCATCCGGCGAAATTTTAAATCCATTTTAATATATTAAAAAAATAAATTAAATTTTTGCATTTATCTCAAAACTTGACTTATTATTATTATTTTAATTTTTATTTTTAATTTAATTATTTATTTTTTATTTTTAATTATTTTTTTAAATTTTTTAATTTTATTCTTATAATTTTTATCTATTTTTTAATTTTTATTTCTAGATTCTCGAACTTAACCTTTGGAAAAATCACCTAGGACCTAGGACTTAGGACTTATGAGGGGATTAAAACATTTCCTAACCCACAAGACACTTTACATCATGACTTTTACAATTTCACATCGGGGGAAAACCCATTTGACATAGACCCTCATAGACCACCCAGTCCTGCGACACAAATATAATCTAGCAGATCAACACGCTAGGATTCCCCTAAGATTCTAATGACAAAATTCATTTCGGCTTTGGGGTTAGGCTGAAGGAAAACTCTGCCGATCATGGATCGGTGAGACAAAAAACCTTCCGGAATGTAGATTATCACTAAAAAAATAGGTCCACCTAGGCAATTTACATACAAGACTCAAATCTGCTAAGATTTTTTACAATTTACACATGCAGATTGGGTTTACAATATAATATGATCAGGTCGACGATGACTGCCGAATGGCACGAACATGTCAATTAAGCGCTACCCCTTCTGTGAAAAAGGGGGTGTACTGCTATGGGTAGCTGACACGTAGTGGTCAACAAGCCCCATTCATCATTTTTCCCACCTGCATCCACATTTCCCCACTGAGTCCACATAGGGTTGGCCTCCCCTTCCCCTTGCCCACACCTGGTGTCAGGCTTGGAATGATGCCCAAAGGTTGATGTAGCTGAAAAGAAAAGTAAAAGCATAATTTGCTATATTCAATAAGAAGATATGCCACAAAATGCAAAAGATGGCCAAGACAAACACGGCAAAAGCCAAATGCATGAGCTTTATCCCATACCCATGGCCATCACCCTGGCTCCTATTGGCCCTAAATGAGCCTTCTTTATCATTTAGGAACACATGATTGCCCCAACTGCTAGTGGGTAATGAACCGCCCTACCTTACAAGGGGTATCCACTGCTATACCTTACACATCATGCTCTTATCCTTTAAGCCTCGAGCAATTAATCAAAGAAAAATCAAAAAAGGCAAAAGGCATATGAAGAAAGGTGGAAAAATCAAGGCTAGGGTATATCATGCACCATGATTGCTCCCTCCTATACATTATATACCCAAGTTTGGGATTCCTTTTATCAGCTACCCTTGCACCACAACATGTGGCCCAGGATTGCCCCTTTCATTCCATATTCCATTCATCTCTTTATCACATGTCACTACCATTTGAAGGATGTACCTTGAACATACTATCCCCTTTAAAGGTAGAAACCACCTAACAAAGTACTTGGTTAACCCCCCTTGGAGCTTAGAGACATTAGCACATGCCAAAGCCCACTATGGAAGAGCATGCCATTATGAAGTGCCCACCTGTTGTCCATGGTTTATCAGCACTTTCACTCAATTTCTTTAAATGACTTGTTGTACTAGAAGGCAAGGGAACGCATTGGATCTTATGCAGGATTGCAGATGGTCTCTATTTCAGGTTTGGTCTCCCTATACTGGGCCCTGACCCTCCAAAGGGCTACATTGGCACATTTAGGGTGTGTTTAGAGAGCCATGGGACTCCACAACAGTAGACAACATTCCATGGATCCCCAGAGACGTTCAAAAATTGCTCGAGATTCACCTACTAGATGAGAAAGATATACCTAGATCACCATGCCCAGTCGGCCCCACAATTGTACCATGCACTTGGCAGATGACTTGGGACCTGTATGATGATGTGGCATCTCTTACACCATCATCTGAGCCCTTGCAGATGGTCTACAAGAATCTTCGATTTATTTGGAGACCCATGAGATTACTTGTGTGCCCCCACACTTATTGGGAGCACCCTAGGTTTATTATTTGGAGAACAAGGGGCCAACCCCTTGTCTGCTACTTTTGGGAGTCCTATTTCTCATTATGGCACCTTTGGACTTCACTAGGCCTCTTACAAGGCCCAATGACATGTATTATTGATCATTCGACCTCTTGAGAGGCTTATTCTTTTGTTTATGAGCTTGTTTGGTGGGCTTGTCACCAAAAGTTAGTTATTTTGCACATTATTCTATTCTAGGGGCTAATGTAAGCCTGATTAGCTAAATCGAACTCATTAGAAGTGTATAAATACAAGTGATGTGAATTCATTTTAGCATCATCACTTGGATTGAACTTGTACCTCTATATAGAACTTCGCTATCCTTCTTAGAAGACAAATTTTTGGAGCATGGAATGAATTTCGATGTTTGGATCATTTTCTCGTCTTGGAGCTTCTTGATTCGCAAATATTTTGATGGTTGGATATACTCTTAATACATGTAAGTTCAATTTAATGCGATTCATCCTTTCTATTTTGTCACATACATTGTTGTTGGGATTTCGTTATACCAGGGCTAATTTACTGCATCCATTTATGAAAAGTTGTGGAAATTTTGTTTCTAGATAGTAATGCTTCATGTATGGGCCATGTATTATAAGTGAATGTTCCTAGAGATGCTTCATCACTTAAATTCATCTTGATAAGCCATCTATTTTGCAAAACGAAGTGTAAAACTCTTGAAACTGCTTTTGTTGTTGCCCTAATACTAAGCGAAGTTGTCTTTGAGGCCTCCTTGACATAGAAAATCCAAAGTCATAATTCTACTTGACTCCAATCTCCCCAATAGGATTAGGTACTGGTCCTCCATAGGTGATCAACCCAAAGCTTCTTTCTTTCACCTTCCCCTCTTTTCTAGGCCTAGCCTACATAGGTCACCTAGGGCATCAATTATCTCACAGTCTAGCCACCCAAACACTTCGCTTTTTGGTCCACAACTACACTAGTGTTCTCAAGAAGCCCTCCAAATTTCATAAGATTCTGACAATGGGATCTTGAGATATCTTCAAGCCCTAGCTTGAAGACCAATTCTTGCCCCTGGTTTCCTTAGGCTAGAAACCTAACTTGGATCATTGCATTATCTTTCATTGAAAATTCCTTCCTTGATCCCCTTCTCCTCCCTAATTAGGTCAAGTATATCATTGGCTGCTAAACCCTACCCCCTTGACCTAATCCCAGGTCCACTTGATCCTGTGTGGTCCCACACACCATTAAGGATAATTCTTCAAAGATCACCTGGAATCTGAGCCTTCACAAGAACTTTAGGGTTTAGGTGTGTCCATTATAAGATACAAACCCTAAACCTAAACCTTGAAATTCTCTTTGAGCCCTTCCTTGAGAGCCTTCAACCTTGTCTTCCAAAGCAACCAAGCTATGCATTTGAGCCTCTCTTACGAATAGGCCCCCAAGATCGCCCCTTAACCCTATCATTGATCCATTCATTTCGTGATCCTTATTATAGCGTGTCTCCTCCCATCGGTGAAAGTCTATAAAGAGAAGGAAGCCACAGCTGAAGTGACAGTGCGTTATTGCTCCATTGTTGCCCTCGAATGGTAGTAGCCCTTCAAGGATCCCCTTTAGGACCCCTGCTACTTTGAGCAGTAACATTTTTGGCATTGTTGTCGAGGGCACAAAACGTGTGTTTGTTCCCCATACGACATATTGATATATCATTATTGGTGAGTCTATTGGAAGAATGAAGCCCTAGTTCTTCATTGCACTCCAAAGTTAATGCTTGTAGGGTGAAGTAAGCATCTATAAAGGCACTTCATTTGACCCTGGCAACTCCATTTTAATCCTAATATGCAAAATCATAAAAAATGGACTAGGAAAAGGGAGATCTATCTTGGTCCTACATTTGTAAAACTCAGCGACCAAGACATTCAAGAACTGCGAAAGAATGTGGATAAATATGCAAAGTCTTATCAAAATATATTGGAAGGTATGGATATGGAATTCATACTCAGGTTTTATAGGTTGCAACAAGCGCAACTTAACATAGTGAGGTGTTCCTAGGAGGAGGATCCTAGTCGCCTCCTTGACTTTACTCACACAACTTGTGATTTGAATATTCTAGATAACCTGATCAAAGACAAATACTCGAACTAGGTTCAAAGTCCCACAAAGGGTAATGAATTGGATGGTTAGGGTGACATTGAAGAAAGCTCAAATGTAAGCGAGGATGATGAGCGAACAGAATTGGAATACAATGGTAATAAGAACATCTCCTCTGATGATGACAAAGAGTTGGATCCTGTGAGCCTCCAAATCACAAAAGAAAGAATGTATGAATATAGTACGTCATGCAAGGAGTTAGTAAGGGAATTTAATTCTAATGAAGTATTCTCCATTTGCATTGAAGAAGAGGTGAAGCTTCATAACATGAAATGTGACTATAAAGAGAACCCCACTTAATGCTCTCCTAGAAGCATATTACCAAAGTCATGTAACAAATACCTTAGCTAGTGTTCTTCAAAAGAAGAGGGAAGAAGAGTAGTCCCGCTTGTCAACTAACCAAGATGAAGATACCCTTGAGGATCTAGCTGATGGGCAGGAAGATGAGTCCTTGTTGGGTCCACATGATGGACAAGATGACTTTGAGAACACATGTATTGATATGACGAGGTTATGGAAAGTAGAGGTGACGTTGACCTTACCTTTCTCAAGGGTATCACACCTGATAACTCTCCTTTTAAGAACCTTGAGGAAGGTGATCCCATGAGCTCCTTGGAAGATAACATTGAAGATTATTTCTGCATCGAAAAGGAGAAATGGAAAATTGTTGGGCCTGAATTTGATTGTGCTCCCATTTATAATACTGACAAAGAGGATGAGGCTGAGATTGGTTTTCCCTTTTTCTCGAGCATTACTTATGATGACATATCCATCGATACCCTTGGGAAGGAGAATTATTATTTTCCCTGGCATGAAAAGGGGCAATTGGAAGTAACTGATTCTCCTTTTAGGGAAAACCAATTGTTTGATGCCAATAGTACGGAAATCGATAAGGCTCCTACACATCTTCCTTATGATTCTATATTCAAATCACCTGAGCCTTTACATTATAATTTTGGGGAAGAGAAACCTATAGGATATAATAGTCCACCCTCCCCTTTGCTTTCTTCTCTTGTTCATCATTTTGAGAGTGATTCCCGCACTTGTTCTCATATGATCTCAAATGACCTTGATCCCTTTCCCCTTTCTAAGTATAGTGTCGAGGAAGAACCCCTCATTGAGAATTCTTTATCTCCTTGGGTACCCCCTCAGGATCATGATCAATCTATAATCTTCCCTTTCCAGTGTGATCATCATGGGAAACCTACTTGTGTTTCTCCATTTCATCAGTCTCCCCTTCCTACTAATCATAACCCTGTAAAGGCCATAAAATATGACATAAGTGATAAGGGCCATAAAGGAAATAAGATGCTCGAGGTTGCCATCCATCAAAATTTTATGACCCTAATCATTGACATCTATATATTTTGGTTAGAAGAGAGGATTTCATGGACTAGATTACATCCCTTTCTTACCTCTTCCCATGTGATCATCCATGTGTGGGCATTCTATTTTCCTACCTCCCACCGGCCTTATCATCCATGTGATTTTGTCCACATTCGCTTTGACATTTACTACATGAGTAATCATATAGGCCGGCATATTTATATTCATTTGATGATATGTTGGTTGCACTATTAGTTTTCTACCATATACGTGTTAGAGTAAGATGCATTGCATGCTGATTTTCGCATTAGAACTAATGCCATATGATATTTCTCATGGTAGATTAGCTGCATTTAAATTAAAACTTGCATATTTTATTTTCTATTGATTTTAAGGCCTAACATTAGGCATGGGTGATCATAAGACGTCGTACAAACATGTTGCCCCGTGGGTTTAGTCTTTGATATGTGCAGGTAACATGTGTATGGTAACCAAGAGATTGTTGACGTTCTCGTGACCTCCCGTTTGAGTAGCTTCACCCACTTTTCGAGAAATCACGTCCCAGTTGGAGTTAGATGTTACCCACCATTTTGTGGGTGATATCCCTAGGAGAAAATTTTCTCCAAGGCGGTCCTCAGCTGACAGCCAACAGCCACAAACTAGCTTCTTGTGCAATTTCTCCACCACCTAAGCTAGCCATGTGGTCCCTCACCCATCTGTCATGATCGTATATTTGAAGGTGGGCCTCTCAAACATAAAGGTATGCATTGTCATTTGATAATTGAGTATTGTAGTTTGCTTATCATGGAAACTTATGGGCATGGATTAAAGGGGAATTCAGCGGAAAGAGTGGGCTAGGTCTATGCTTGTGTCCCCCATACCTCTTTTGGATGTTACCCTTGGATCATAGTCCCGTGGGATCTCCTTTACTGACCTTTGGGTTTTAGGGTGGTACTACATGGGAAACCTTGATTTTGGTTGCATGTTCCCGCTCCCTCCTCCACATACATTACTCCCCTTCCATCCATTATAGCCTCATTCACATTTTTCCCACCTAGGTCCACATAGGGTTGGCCTCCGCTTCGCCTTTCCCACACCTGGGATCGAGCTTGAAACGATGTTCGGAGGTTGATGCACCTAAAAAGAAAATTGAAAGCATAATTGGCCACATTCAACAGGAAAATGCACCACAAACTGCAAAAGATGGTCGTGACAAACACATTTAGCACGTGGGAAAACACCAAATGCATGAGCTCTACCCCATACAAATGGCCATCACCCTTGGCTCCTATAGGCCCTAAATGAGCCTTTTTTATCATTCACGAACCCATGATTGTCCCAACCTGTGGTGGTCAATGAACCGCCCTACCTTAAAAGGGGTATCCACTACTATACCTTACAGATCATGCTCTTATCCTTTGAGCCCCAAGTAGTTAATCAAAGAAAAATCATATAAGGCAAAAGGCATATGAAGAAGCGGGGTATCTCATGCACCACGATTGCTCCCTCCTATACCTTATATACCCAAGTGTGGGCTTCCCTTTATTAGCTACCCTTGTACCCCAACAAGTGGCCTAGGATTGCCCCTTTCATTCCTTATTCCATTCATCTTTTTATCACATGCCACCACCATTTGAAGAATGTACCTTGAACATATTATCCCTTTTAAATGTAGAAACCACCTAATAGGGTACTTTGTTAACCCCCCTTGGAGCTTGGAGACATTAACACATGCCAAAGCCTACTATGGAAGAGCATGCTATTATGAAGTGCCCACCGGTTGTCCATGGTTTGTAAGCTCTTTAACTCGATTTCTTTAAATGAATTGCCCACCGGTTGTCCATGGTTTGTAAGCTCTTTAACTCGATTTCTTTAAATGAATTGTTGTACTGGAAGGCAAAGGGACGCATTGGATCTTACGCGGGATTGCAGATGGTCTCCATTTCGGGTTTGGTCTCCCTATACGGGGTCATGACCCTCCAGAGGGCTACATTGGCACATGTAGGGTGTGTGTAGAGAGCCATAGGCCTTCACGGCAGTAGACATCATTCCATAGATCCCTAGAGACGTTTAGAGATTGCTCGAGATCCCCTATTGGACGAGGAAGATGCACTTGGTTCAACATGCTCAGTCGGCCCCACAATTGTACCATGCACTTGGCAGATGACTCAAGACATGTATGATGATGTGGCATCACATACCCTATCATCTGAGCCCATGCATATGGTCAACAAGCATCTTCGAGCTATATCTGGAGACTTGTGAGATTACTTGTGTGCCCCGCACCCATTGGGAACACCATAGGTTTACAATTTGGAGAACAAGGGGCCAACCCCTTGTCCACTACTTTTGGGAGTCCTATTTCTCATGATGGCACCTTTGGACTTCGTTAGGCCCCTTATAAGGCCCAAGGACATGTAATATTGATCATTCGACCTCTTGAGAGGCTTATTCTTTTGTTTATGATCTAGTTTGGTGGGCTTGTCACCAAAAGTTAGTTATTTTGCACATTATTTTATTCTAGGGGCTAATATAGGTTGAATTAGCTAAATCGAACTCATTAGAAGTGTATAAATACAATTGATGTGAATTCATTTTAGCATCATCACTTGGATTGGACTTGTATCTCTCTAGAGAACTTCACAATCTTTCTTAGAGGACGAATTTTTGGAGCATGGAATGAATTTGGATGTTTGGATGATTTTCTCTTATCTTGGAGCTTCTTGATTGGCAAAGTTTTGATGGTTGGATATACTCTTGATACATGTAACCACAATTTAATGCTATTCTTCCTTTTTGTTTTGTCACATACATTGTTGTTGGGATTTCGCTATACTAGGGCTAATTTATTGCATCCATTTATGCGAAGTTATGGAAATTATGTTTCTAGATAGTGATGCTTCATGTATGGGCCATGTGTTATGAGTGAATGTTCCTAGAGATGCTCCATCATTGAAATTCATCTTGATAAGCCAGTTATTTCGCAAAACGAAGTATAAAGCTCTTGAAGCTTCTTTTGCTGCTACCCTAATGCTAAGCGAAGCTGTCTTTGAGGCCTCCTTGACATAGAAAATCCAATGTCCATAGTCATAATTCTACTTGACTCCAATCTCCCCAAAAGTATTAGACATTGGTCCTCGATAGGTGATCACCCCAAAGCTTATTTTTTTCACCTTCCCCTCTTTTCTAGGCCTAGCCTACATAGGTCACGTAGGGCATCAATTATCTCACAATCTAGCCACCCAAAAACTTCGATTTTTGGTCCACAATTGAACTAGTGTGTCGTCAAGTAGCCTTCCAAATTTCATGAGATTCCGACTGTGGGATCTTGATATATCTTCAAGCCCTAGCTTGACAAAGGACTCTTGCCCCTTGTTTCCTTACGCTAGAAACTTCACTGGGATCATTGCATTATCTTTCATTGAAAATTTCTTCCTTGATCCGCTTCTCCTCCCTGATTAGCCCCATTGACCTAATCCCGGGTCCACTTGGTCCCATGTGGTCCCACACAACATTAAGGATAATTCTTCAAAGATCACCTAGATCCCGAGCCTTCACAAGAATTTTAAGGTTTAGGGGCCTCCATTATAAGAGACATACCCTAAACCTAAACCTTGAAATTCTCCTTGAGCCCTTCTTTGAGAGCCTTCAACCTTGCCTTCCAAAGCAAGCAAGCTATGCATTTGAGCGTCTCTTGTGAATAGGCCCCAAGGATCACCCCTTCACCCAATCATTGATCCATTCATTTCATGATCTTTATCATAGCAAGACTCCTCCCATCGGTGAAATTCCGTAAAGAGTAGGGAGCCATAGCAGAAGTGACAGTGGGTTATTGCTCCATTGTTGCCCTTGACCTAGTAGTAGCTCTTCAAGGATCCCCTTTTAGGACCCCTGCTAGTGTCAGCCGTAACAGAGACATAAATGAAAAAACTTATTTAGACGGAATCCTAAAATCAATGTTATCAGAACCAGAACGGAACCGGCCGATCTTGCCGTTTTTAGTCCAAAACTGACCCAAACCGGAATAGGTCGGCTCGGTACTGAACGACCAGTTCTCTAATGGAACCAGCATGTTCGGTAACAAACTGGTTGGTTCGGGACCAGTTCCATGTGGTTTGTACCTTCTTGGGTCAGCGTAAAATTTTGCTTACTTTTTTTATTTTTTCATTTTTTCATTTGGTCGGCCCACTTCTAATTCTCCCCTAGGCCAACCTAATATTCAAGCCTATGGTCCTATTATCGCTATGTAATTCATGGTAATGTTAAATTCTTAAGTAAAAGTGACACTCTCCTTAATTTTTCATTTCCATCCTTTTAAATAAATCTTTAACATTTCGACCCTAGGCCAACCTAATATTCAAGCCTATGGTCCTATTATCGATATGTAATTCATGGTAATGTTAAATTCTTAAGTAAAAGTAACACTCTCCTTAATTTTTCATTTCCATCCTTTTAAATAAATTTTTAACATTTCGATGAAATGACTCAAGATATTTGAGAGTGATTCCAACCTCATTGGATTTCATACGAAGAAAGTAGAATTTTAGATTTCACTCAAAATCCAACAGACTTAAGAATTTTTCAGGATTTCAAGATTTCGGGGATTGCAATGTTCCCATTGGATTTTGTAATGTACGAGGTTAAGAAACTAGTATTTAATAAAGACCACCAATCCCTCTATGTACTTTGATGTTAGTGGCATTGGTTGTCGAACTCCTCTATCATGACTCTGCTAAAAATGTACCCATCACTCAAACAAAATCTTGACTTAAAATGCTACGTTTTTTCCATCTTATTTTAATGCTTAGAGGATTATATTGATGACGAAAATCCCAATATAGGCAATGATTTTGATGATATGTAGATATTTGGTGTAGCATGATTTTTTTGGGATGCTAGAGGCCATCTAGAGCCTATTTGTTGATGTATTTTCAATTCAAGTATGGATTGCACTTAATGCTATTTTGGTTATGTGCACCCTTATATGCTACATAAATGAGAACTTTCGTTTATTCATGTATAAGTGGTTTGGATTCATATAGATGCACATGTATGTTTTTCTTTAAAATTTGAATATTTTGTACTTTTGGTCAACCAATTTTTTCCAGTTTTTTTCCCGGTTCCAACTAGTCCCTGGTCCACAAGGTTTTTCGGTTCGATCACCAGTGCAATTTTGATAACATTGCCTTAAATTCCTCCTCCCTAAACTTCTGCGCCAAGCCCAAGAAAATCTACTCATCCTTAGGGGACGAAGAAAAGAGGTGAAAGAATGATATTTCATTAAGTTAATGTGATCACAAAGGATCTAGGAGCAACGCCTGACTATTGGGAAGGTTGGAGTCAAAATAATTAAGATTTAGGAACTTCACTCTTCAAGAAGGCCTAAAGAAACAACGTTGTTCTTTGTGGATGAAGCTTCATAGCAACTTCAGACTTTTATACTTCAATATGCAATATTTGATGGAGTTTCAAGGTAAATGGTGCACAACCTACCCCTAGGAAAATTTGTTCTTCTTGCCAAAATGAACAACATATGCAATGAGCCAAGATTACACGTGATTCATAAATTTGCATTAATTTTTAGGGCACAAGTAAAATCATGACATAGTATTCCATACATTAGACATGAAACACTATGAAATCCGCATGAAAAGAGCACTTACATGACAATAAGAGTATATTCATCCATAAACTTGTCAAATAGAAGCTCAAAGAGAGATATCAAAAATATTACACACATCAAAATGCATTTAATCATCCAAATCATTCCACAAATTGCGAGTTTGAAATCTTTAGAAAGATATATCCTAAATCCAAGTGATGATGAATGAGAGAGAACACCTCTCTTATATTTATACAATCCTCTAAGGAGTTCAAATGGCCTAATTTAGCCTAATGGTGCCCTTATAATCAAATAATGTGCAAAATAACCCTATTTTAGTGACAATCCCACCAAATAGCTCCATAACATGAATAATTAGCCTCTCCAGAGGAACAAAATGATAGAAAAGTAGCTAGAAGGGTCGTTGGAAGGCCAATGAAGCCCCTCATGTGCCATAATGAATAAGAAGGCTCCAATAATAGTGATGAAGAAGGTGGTCCCTTAATTTCCAAGCAAATGACCTATGGTGCTCCCAAGTGGTTGTGGGGGCAGTAAGATCATCATCATGGATCTCCAACTGAATCGAACAAGCCTATGCTACATCTGCAAGGGCTAGAACAATGATGTAAGCCCTCCCTTGACTCCCTAGTGTTAGTTTTGTAGCATTGGATGTGTTCTAGCCTTGAAATTTTGCAGAGAGGTTAGAATGCATGAGATCTCCAAAACCCAGAAATCGTTTCTAGGAATTCCACCTAAAAATAACATAATTAGATTATTAGTCAGTTTTTAAATATTTCCTAAGTCTAAACTTAGGGAATATGACTAATTAATCAAGATTAATTAAGTTATTGTGTGAAATTTCTAGAAATTCACACAGATCGACTTCAAGTTAATCCTAGCCATCAATTAAGATATAATCTTGGTCGTTGAAGTCTCAACAAAGGATTATAAGAAGAAGTCGATGGGGCTTGGAGAAATCACTTGAGCAGATCGATTTCTTCAGTAGCAGCATTCAGTTGTCGGAGAGAGCCAGAGAAATCGAAGCAGTGAGAGAGGGGCAGGGACCATGAAGTCGGAGGAAGGATTTCAGTTCCAGTGAGTGCATTTGCAGAGATGCAGAGGAGCCACAGTGAGGCTAATGCAGAGCAGTGCAGTAGCCTCTAGAGGCGATTTTGAAATTGATGGGGAGAAGCAGAGTTTGAGTGCCAGAAGCTGGGTAGAGGTTCCAGAGACCAAGAAAGACATTGTCCCAAACAGCAGCAGACCAGACGGCTTGACGAGAAGTTGTTCCGAGCTAAATGTAGAAGTGACTACGCTAGGGTGACGCAGTGATTGCGCAAATTCAATTTGGACAACTCAATTTGAGCTGAGGTCAAAGCCCAGATTTCCCTGTGGAATGAGGAAATTCCTCACTAGATTTTTCTTGCCAGTTTTTCTCTGCAGGATTGCCAGTTTCGACATCGAGTTGTACTTCGATTATTTCACTGTTGCATAATAATAAAACCCTTAGCTGCAACACCAATTTTCCCCAATTGGGTTTTTCCGGGGACATTAGTCCAAAAATAACTGTCATTTTGTGTGTGCTAGTATTTCTTCCACAATTTTATTTCTATAGGGTGCAATGTGATTGATTTAGTATTTGCTATAGAAAACAGTAAATAACTTGTTAAGAATTAATTTAACAATTAGGATAATTATTTCCAATTGTTGCAGTAGGATTCGAGAATCCGAATTTTCACATGGTATCAGAGTGCAAATGATAAGCCGGAGATCTCAATAGCAAAAAAAGGAGTTTCGCTGTTAAGTGTGGGCAGTAGATCGAAACCTTAGAGGGCAGTGCAGTCACTTGGCCAAGAGGCTAATTTCTTGAGGAGAATCGATTTTTCTGAGAGACTAACAGAAAAAATCGATCTCTCCAGATCAAGGGATTCCAGAGGCAGAGGGAGCAGCAAGTATTTTTCGCAGAGTGGATCTCTAGCTAGATGCAGTAGTTTTGCAGCAGTTTGCTAGAGTAGAGCTAGTGTCGGGTGGAATAAGAGCACACACGAAGGGAAAATTTTCCTCAAGAAACCTCTAGTCTCAAGAAGTTTGATTTCCCTTGTAGATCAGCAGTCGTTGTGCGCAGAGTTTCTCACTCTAGGAGGGAGTTTGGATAGCTGAGCAGAAGGAAGAGGAGATTTTCGACATTGTTTGAGATGGCCACTGCCGGACTTCAAGATCAAGACAGGTTGGATGGTGTTTCCAACTATGTCACCTGGAAGGCAAGGATGTCCTTCCTTCTGGATGAATATGGCTTGAAGCCATTCATAGATGCAGTGGTAGCTATCCCCACAGATGCAAATCAGCTGAAGGAGTACAGAAAGGAAATGGCGTGGGCAAAGAGGTTGATTCTTGATGGTGTTCGAGATCACATTGTATCACACATAGCGACCAAGGGAACGGCCAAAGAGATGTGAGATACACTTTCCACGTTGTACCAAGTCACTTCGGAGCGACAAAAGATCTACTTAGGGAAAGCTGAGATGCAAAAAGGAGAACACATAGACCCCTTCCTCACAAGGATTCAGGAGATCCAAGACCAGCTTGCATTTGTTGGGGCAACACCTCAACCCACAGAGCTAGTGCAATTGGCACTCAATAGTGTCTCCGAGGAGTGGTAGGTATTTGTCCAAAGTATCTTGGGCAAAGACACCTTACCAAGGTGGGACAGGATGTGGGTCGACCTAGTGAAGAGCTCCATCGGTGGCAGCATCAGCGGATCGAAGCAGGTGAAGGAGGAGGAGAATGTGGCTCTCGCATCAAAGGGTCCCAATCAGGGACAGGGGGAGCAGTGAAAGAAGAAGGCCCTGTCAAAGGTCAAGTGCTTCAGGTGTGGTGAGCTTGGTCACTACAGTACCTAGTGTCCTCTCAAGAAGAAGGACAAGGAGGAGAAGCAGGACCAGCAGGCAGCAGTAGCAGAGATCGATATATTGTCCTCCAGGCTGGAGGAAGACTTCACCATGTTTGCTGACATACCCCTAGGAGTGAAATGGGGTGACTTGGTGTTGTAGTGTTATAGCCCCAAAGTGCCACAGTTGGGTAGGATTCTTGAGGAGGTCCACCTCTTGAATCAATACCTTGCTACGAGGGCCCAGGCCCCACAGTATTTCAGTAGCAGGATGGATCAGTGGCAGTAGATGCAGTCAGATGCCAGAGTGACAGATGTAGAGTCTAGTTGCAGTCAGATGCTAGGGAGCGCAGTGCAGAATTGGCAATAGTGCAGATGGCACAGCACAGAGTCAGCAGCAACACAGATGCCTCAATGACAATGCAGATAATAGCAATAGTCAGAGACTCAAGAGACAGATGCATCATACTAATCACAATTGATTCAATATCTAGGATGTTTTTCAGTTGCAAATGTTGCAGCTGCAGCAGCAACAGATGGAGAGGGAGTTGCAGTGCAGATGCAATGTTGGCAGCAGCAGGGTCAGCAGCAGCACAATTTCAGCATATATCGGAGTTGCGGAATGGTTTGTGGGCAGCATCAATTAGACGTCAGCAGCGTGACAGGAGATGATGCAAAGACAGGGTCAGGTTGTTCCTACAAAGGGTAGCAACACTATAACACATTCCTCGCTAAGAGGAAGTGTTAGTTTTTGTAGCATCGGATGTGTTTTAGCCTTGAAATTTCGTGGAGAGGCTAGAATGCATGAGATCTACAAAACCCGGAAATTGTTTCTGGAAATTCCACCTAGAAATGACTTAATTAGATTATTAGTCTATTTTTAAATATTTCCTAAGTCTAAACTTAGTGAATATGACTAATTAATCGAATTAATTAAGTTAAGGTGTGAATTTTCTAGAAAATCACACGGATCGACTTCAAGTTAATCCTAGCCATCGATTAAGATCTAATCTTGGTCGGTGAAGTCTCAACAGAGGATTATAAGAAGAAGTCGATGGGGCTTGGAGAAATCACTTGAGCAATTTGATTTCATGAGCAGATCGATTTCCTCAATAGCGGCATTCAGTTCTCGGAGAGAGATCCAAAGAAATCGAAGTAGTGAGAGAGGGGCAGGGATAGTGAAGCCGGAGGAAGGATTCCAGTTCCGATGAGTGCATTTATAGAGAGGCAGAGGAGCCACAGTGAGGCTGACACAGAGCAGTGCAGTAGCCTTTAGAGGCAATTTTGAAATTGTTGGGGAGAAGCAAAGTTTCAGTGCCAGAAGCTGGGAAGAGGTTCTAGAGGCTAGGAGAGACATTTTCCCAGACAACAGCAGACCAGACGGCTTAAAGAGAAGTTGTTCTAAGTTGAGTGCAGAAGTGACTACGCTAGGGTGATGCAGTGCCTACGCAGAGTCAATCTGGACGGCTCAATTTGAGCTGAGATCAGAGCCCGGATTTGCATGTGGAGTGAGGAAATTCCTCACTAGATTTTTCTTGCTAGTTTTTCTTTATACGATTGCCAATTTCAGAATCCAGTTGTACTAAGATTATTTCATTGTTGCATAATAATAAAACCCTCAGCTACTGCATTGGTTTTCCCAAGTTGGGTTTTTCTGAAGACATTGGTCCAAAAATCACTGTCATTTTATGTGTGTGCACTAGTATTTCTTCCAACGTTTATTTATTCCGCAGTTTTATTTGTGTAGGTTGCAGTGTGATTGATTCAGTATTTGTTGTAGCAAACAGTAAATAAATTGTTAAGAATTAATTTAACAATTAGGAGAATTATTTCCAATTGCTGCAATAGGATTCGGGTTTCCGAATTTTCATACCTAGGTGAGACAAAACCCCATTTGGGCCCTGGATCAACTGCCAAGTGTGTGGTGTAGCTGGCTGGGTAAGGTGGTCCAGGTGCATCATCATCATCGAACAAGTGGGACACGAGCAAGCAATAAGTGGTGTTGAGGATCCCATGGTATAGCTATCTGCTCTCTGCTATAGTGGAGGCCCATGGCTCTCAACACTAACCCTACAAATGCCATCAAGACCCTTTGGAGGGCTTGGATCCCGTATAGGAAGACCAAACCCCAAGATGAAGACCCACCTGCAGTCTCGTATAAAATCCAATGCATCTCCTCACCTTCCAGTACAACAATTCGTTAATGCAATTGAGCAAATGAACTTACAAATCATGGAATCCAGTGCGCACTTCAGAGTGGCATGCCCTTCCATAATGGGCTTTAGAATGTACAAATGTCTCCAGGCTCGAGAAGGAGGTTAATCAAGAAACCTATTAGGCAGTTTCAACCTCTAAATGAGTGACATGTCCATGCTACATCCATCAGATAGGAGGGGTCATGTGAAATAGTGATGGAACGAAGTGGGGTAACAAGGAAAGTTGCAAGCCACATGCCATGGTACAATGATAGCTATAATGAGGGAAGCCCACACTTGGGTCTATAGACGTAGGAGGGAGTCGAGGGACCAATCGTGGTACATGAGTTACCCCGACCTTTGTTTTTCCACCCTTCTTCATATGCATTTTGCTTTTATTGAATTTTCTTTTATTTAACTACTCGGGGCTCCAGGGAATGAGAGCATGATGTGAAAGATATAGCAGTGGATACCCCCTTAAGGTTGGGCAATTCATCGCCCACTAAGGGTTGGGACAATCACAGGTTCCTTAATGATGCAGGGGGATCACATAAGGAACCCTAGGAACCAGGGTGATGGACATAATGATAGGCTTTTTCCCAAGTGCTAAATTTTGATGTCCCGACCATCTTTTGCATTTTAAGATACATTTCTTGTTGTAAGTGGCCAAATCATGATTTTAACTTTCTTTTTAGCTGCATCAACCTCCGGGGCATCGTTCCAAGCCCGACCCAAAGTGTGGAAAAGGGGAGGGGAGGCTAACTCCTTGTGGACCCAATGGACAAATGTGAACCCGGATGGGAAACATGTGAAAAGGGGTTATAATGAGCAGAAGGAAGTAATGTATGTGATGTCGGGAAGTAGCACCACGCAACCAAAATCGGGGTTTCCCATGTAGTGCCACTCCTAAATCCTATAGTCAATAGGGGAGATTCCACGGGACTAGGATACAAGGTTAACTATTAAGTTGGATGAGGGAACAAGAGTAAAGACCAAGCCCACTATTTCCTCTGAATTCCCCACCACTAATCCATGCCCAAAAGTGTCCATGATAAGCAAGCAAAAATACCCAACTACATAATGAAACCCATACCTTCAAGCTTGGAAGGCCCACCTTCAAACATACAATCATAACAGATGGGCAAGGGCACATAATGGTTGGCTCAGGTGGCGGAGATGGTGGCAGATCGCGCTATCTATTGGCAGCAAGGGATTGTTGGCTGCCAGCTGAAGACAACCTAGGAGAAAAATTTCTCCTATGGGTGTCACCCACAGGAGGTGGGTACCCCCAATTAAATAATAAAAGCACTTTTCTCTTTTTTATTTAATAAAGTGACTTTTATTAACTAATTAAAGTCACTTTTAACTCTTGGAAATGCTTAATTCGCTTCCTTGATCACACCAACCACCCAAAGCCCCTTTTTATCATCCTTCCCTATAGATCTTTTCACCTCGATACCAAAGAACTATTACACTAAGGTGTTCCTCCAAACAATCAACCCTGAATAGCACCTTAAGTGTAAATAATTAAAATATCCCTGTAATAACCCCGTTTTACAGGAATTGTCAGAATGCAACGGAACCAAGATCGAACTGTGAAGCACTGATCTTGATGATGAAAGATGGTAAGCGATCCCACTCAAGCCCCATAAAACTCCTCCAAACTTGCCAGGCTCACCAATGGTGTAATCCAACTCCTGTGACCTGGCTAACATAAGCTATGTAAACTCCTCCTAATTTCATCACAAGGTAATGCAAAAATTGGGGACATTACAATTAAACAAAAACTCTTGGGATCACAACTTTGTTACAAAGTTCCCATCATGAGAACTTCATTTTACTCATTGAGAGCTTTTCAACAATGCAAATAGCACCTTAATCAAAGTTTACATGGGGTAGTTACACATCAGACATCTTGGCTTCTACTTTGACCATGACATTACCAAGTGGATGCACATCAACTTCCATTACTCATACATGGAGATAGTCAAATGTTGGATTTTAAGAATATTCTAGAAGGTCCAAAAATTTGAACCTCACTAGGAGTTGGGGTATACCAAAACCTGACCCTAACCATTACGACTATCAAGACATATTAAATTGAGCCACAGGGTAAGAAAATGATTCAATTCATATTGTCCATGTGGGTCAATCTCTCTTTGCATCTTGCATTATAAATATGAAAAAAAGAGCAAGGCAGAGTCTCATTTGTTGTTGGGTTTTCCAATATCAGGTTTTCCAAGGTATATTTTGTGTTCATTGTATGGATAATATATTCATTTTACTACCACAACTTCTCAGTTAGTTTTCATATCATATAGAGTATACTTATAATATTACATTCATCATAGGTACTCATGAGTATATTACATTTGTCGTAAGTAATCATTTGTGCAGTAAAGTATAATGTCACTGTTTTTACAGTAGCATTTTTAAGATCTGCTGTGATGAACTGTCCAATGGACTATCCACAGCAATTTACAACAATGTAAAGATCAAACAGTAATGTATACATCTTACAGCACTACAATTTCAAATCTTTCATTTTCACCAAAACATAACACATTTAGTGTTGGTTCTACCGTTTAAGGTCCGACAACTAAGAGATCGAAAATATTAAACACGAAGGACACAGATGAATATATTTCCAAACAGTATATCCATTGCCCGATTTGCAACCTCATAAAACCATAGAGGCAGATCCGCATAGACATATTTGCAGAGACGATATCGGATATACTAAGACCTAGTACCTCATTTAAAACGATATATTAAGACCTAGTACCTCATTTAAAACCATAACTACTTCACACTTCTAAACCCAAGTTTTTGAGGACCTTGTGGGAAGCATATTATAGAGTCTGACGTATTGGATTCTCGACGATCACATTCTAACTGTCCTATTCAACTCAAGGCCTTGTAGTGTCATCGAATGCTAGGAAAGAAACTACACTAACAACACTGAGATAAATGGCTGAATAACAAGAATTGTTTTAACAGTGTCTTATTATAAACACCTACAACAGGAACCTGTGATATAATTTGCATCTATAACCCTGTTCTATAAACAGATATGAAAACATTGTAACAGGAATAGGGTATAAAAATGCAAAGCTCACTCTCTCGCGGTATCCAGCTTAGAATGACAAATGCAGCAAGGAAAATTACCAACAAAATTAGGCTTGGAAATTTAATAATATAAATCCTAACAGTTTGTCACTGTAGTCCAATTAACGTATAGGTTTAAATGAATACAGAACACTGAAAAACAGAAAATGGCATGCTCTGCCCATAGCAAAAGTGCAATTCTCTTCAAATTTTATCTAGTACTCTTCAGTCTTGAAAAATAAGATAGACAACTAAACCCCATCTTGAAAATCCCTCAATTATTGACACGAAGGTATATAGCTTATAAGCTAAAATCAATAGAGTTCACAGAATCAGCAAAGATAACAGAATCCTATCGGTTGGTTTTTGTTGTCTGTATGTTATTTTTACAGTTTAACGACGGATATACAAGAAAATAAAAAAGTATGTATAGGCTGCTTTTCTGATTCGTCAACCCGACGATAACAGAATACTTTCTTCAAGAAAACACAACAAGGAACAGAGAAACATTACCTCTTTATCAGACTCCTCTTTTTCTCCGGGTTGATCATTACTCCAAACAGGGGGTGCAGCAGTTGCATAAAAATCATCGTCATCCTCACAGTCGGCCCAGCTTTTCACATTCAAAGGAGCTTTTGTCCAAAATTCAGTCGACTTCTTGAGCGCTTCGACATTGTCTTTGTTCTTACTGTCCTTCTTCTTCCTTCGTTCTAGTGCAGCAAATGTGTTATCAGTATTGAGTGCAACAGCATTATCCTTTTTAGGTCCTCCGAACATTTTTGTTCTGGCAATGTTATCAAGGGTGCAAAATTTAGACGAAAAAACCAGCAAAACTTCCGATAGGATAGTTTGCTGGGCCTGATATGTAAAATCAACGTCCCCTAGACAACAAAACAGGTTAACTAGGACAGACCCCAAAGGCCCCAATAAATTTCAAATGCTTGAAAATGGAAAAATTAATCAGTCCAGAATCTTGGCATAACTCTTATTGATCTGCAGCAAAATTTCTAGGCTGAAAAGGACGTTTAAATGCTTCACTGCAAGGTTTTTTTTAAATCAAATTGATAAAAAAACAAGGGAACGCCACATGTAGAACAGGCATGAGATTGATTTTTTAATCATGCAACCGACATTAGATCTCTAAGTTGCCAAAGAACCCAAATGAGAACTCAAGGATAGTGCTAAAGAAAATAAGTAACGCAGAAGTTTATGAAGCATTATAGTCAACAATAAGGGATATGCTCAGAGAATTAGAAGGGTGGAAATCCAAGGAGAACAACCAGAAGTTTATGAAGCATTATAGTAAACATCTGCAGATGACAAGAATGTAGAAACCCAAATGATCTTTGCGGCAAATTCAATACTAAAAGCATGCAAATATGTAAGTACAGGCAGACATGATAATGATATAAAAAAATGAAAACGGTGCAGCATTAAGCATCTGTCATGCAACCTAAAAATAAACCAACTGCAGAAGAAGGGAATGGAATAGAAAAAGAAGTTACGAGCAAAATGGGGCTAACAGGATCCCATTTGAAGCAAAGGGAATGGAGTAGAAAAAGAAGTTATGAGCAAAGTGGGACTAACAGGATCCCATTTGAATCAAACTGTCAACAAGGCTTTCGTATATATATTATGATTTAATTCATTTATCTATGCAGGTTGGCATTTTTGTAGATGCTCTTTGCTTTGTCGGATTCGAATTCTTTGTCTCGAAGAAAAAATAGAATTAGAGTTATTGTCTCGAAGAAAAATTAGAAATTAATGATAACCGCCGACATAAGTGGATTTACGTTATGTGTTGGTCATTTTGTAAAGCCACGTGTGCAGTTTCTATGTGTCCAAATGTTGTGGAAAAGAAGAGTATTGATGTTAACCAATTTTTTTCAAGTTCAAGGTTAATGTCTATATATTATATGACAGTACAATGTGAGTCTTTAGCACACCGTGTTTTATGGAAAGCAGAAAATGTCATATGTTATTTTTAGTTTTTGGTTTTATTGTTTTGTAAGTTACTGAAGGATTTATTTTATTATATGTTATTAAGATAAAATATGTATATGCAAAAGTTAATTTCAACCGGCCTCGAAGGGAAATCGGGTTTTTTGATCATCAATAGTCTGAAAATAACAATCTATAACAAATAAACATACACCACCGAGTCTACAAAATGTATCATCCTCTACCTACATACAACACTGCAATTCTACCTGCTATAACAGTTTAGAAACATTTTCAAAAAACAGTTTCTCCTAGTCACTGACAGAAGGTTTGAAATGAAAACAAAACATAAAGACTCAGTGTACCATGAATTCCCTCTTGATCTCCTCCATCCGCTGCCCATTAGTTATCTTTTTCAGCAAAGTTTGAATTTCTTCTAACCTGGCGTCTTGCATCTAGATAGTCACTTGTAGATTTTTCATCTCCCTTCTTAGATTAAGGATTCCTTGAGCCATTTCAATCATCTCTTCTGCTACCTGTTCCATGGCTTTTGCTATTAACCGTTTCACTACCCAATAGACATGCAGGGCTTGTTTATACAGGGATAACCGACCCCTTGTGTTTCCTGGGTCCGGAAGAAGAATACTCCAATCCTCCATTTCTGGGTCGGAGGCCTCCTGCAATACATTGTTCTCTAGCTCCTGGATAATTCTTCTAATATCCTTGTTCGTCCCTTCGTTATACGCCTTTTCCGCGTCCTAAGCCATCTGCTCTGTTGTTCTTCGTCGTCTTTTCTGACGATTGGGAGGTTGCATCTCTACTTCATAATCGTCGGCTTGCCAGCCTCTTCCCCGGCCCCTGCACCTTCTACATTTGCCTCTACGGGTGGGTCTTCCTTTGTTAGCGCTCCGGCTGCCTTGCCCTACCTCTACCGTCGCCTTCCCCGTATGTTCTTGCCTGCCAGCGTTCATTTCTCCCTCTGCTCGACCTTCTTCTTCTTCCGACTGTTCCTTCCCCTGATTGTTCACCCTCTCCACTCTTCCTTTGGTTGACAAATATTTTTTAGCTTCCTGAGGACCTCCTTGCACCTCAGCTCTTTGCATATCTTGCTCTTTATCTTTCTAAGCTCCCTGCTTGTCCTTGTCTTGGCCCATTTGGTTCCCTGTCTCATCCATATTTTCTCCTACCCTCCTTCTTCTCTCCGCCATTGTCTCCTGCTCTTTCCTGAGTCGGATGCCCGGTTTTCTTTGACTGTTACTCTCTGCCCTCACCACTTTTTTAATCCTCTAGTTATCTTCTGCTTTGCTTTCTTCGGCTCTTAAATATTTGTCGTTACCTATCCTACACACTCCATCACCCTGACATCTCCATCATTTTCCCCTGCTCTCGTCATTATTTCTTCTCCTCCACACCTTGGATTTTGACCACCCCTGCATGCCGGCTCTGCATAACTGAGTATGATTAATTCAGGAGGTGGCTTGAGCTTCCACGCCCTGATTGCCATCATTTCACCGCATCGTGTCCTTTTCTTCACCTCGATTGGGGTAGTTTTTGGTTTTATTTTGAGTTGAACTTGACTTTTTAATTGAATATAACGAGTTTAGAAGATGATTAAGTAATTTATTAATTTCCGTTTGGTTTTATTTAATAATTAAATATTTATTAAGTTTATTTTAAAGATGAAATGGTTTTTCCGAGTATTTTTTTGGATAATTTTAATTAAAATTTGGCAAAGATTTTTAGAAAATTGAGCTGAAGTTGTTTAATTTGTAAAATTTGAGTACATCATGGGGTTTGCAAGGTACTAAATCTATTTATGCATTCAAACATATATTTTAAATAATAAAAAATTATAATCTTTCTTGAGAGATTGTATTGGATTCTTTTCAAGGTGTTGAATTCATTTATGCATTCAAAAATGTATTTTAAATAACAAAAAATCACAATCTTTCTTGAGATTGTATCGTGGAATTCTGGTGAAAAAACCATTTCATCATCTATTAGTTAGACTACCCATAAAAAAATAGATAAATTTATATTAATTGAAATTTGATTAAAAACTAAAAATATATATTACATTAATCAAATTTTAAAATATTAAAATTAATCTTTTCATATTTTATCTATAAAAATATTTGAAAATAATAATTAATCAATGTATTGAAATTAATACTTTATCATTATATTCAAATCTTTATTTAGATGTCAACCAACTTTTTACTTCAATTATTGCAAAATTGCTACATTAAATAAACTCTTTACTTTAATTATTTCAAAATTGCTACATTAAATAAACTTTTTTACACCATTTCATTTATAATTATTTTATTTAATATTTTATGCATAATAAAGCATACAACAGGGTTGTTCAAATAACTGAGTCTAAAAATTAATAACTAAATTCAATAGGATACTTACCATTTTTGTATTTTGTTTTAAATAATTTGTTATTTAAATTATCATTTCATTTTGATTATTAACAAGTATTACATAGTAGCTAGCCTTACCACTTATTTTAAATTAGGCTTTACTTATTGGTAAATTGAGGTATTTTGTTAATTGTAACTTTGCATTTTTTGTAGATATGAACAACTTTGTTACTAATTTTATTTGTTGAAATATGAATTTGTCCACCATAAACATATTATGATCTAAAACTACTTTGATTGGTTATTTACTAGTTTTCTTTTCTTCAGATGTGAGAAGATATGTGAATAGCCCAAAACCCAAAAGCATCTGACATGAGTGAAAGTTCATCACCTTAAAAACTACTAGCAAGATATTTTAGGTGGTCAAGTTTTGTCAACATACACATAATGTTGTAGTTGCATGTTACTATCTTACAGATTAAGAGAAGATAGATGAATAACATTTAATATTATAAATTTATTTTTATTTAAAAATAAACTAGCATTTGCACCAAGAAGTGCAAAGGAATGTTGAAAAGAGAAATAGAGAGAATGTGGAAGGCCAAAATCAAGGGAAATATATGGACAATGAAATACAATAGAAATTTGAGTTTGTATATATCTTCTAAAGAAGGGAGCAGGAAGTTAAATTCAAGGAGTTAAACTAACATAAATCTCCCATGATAACAGCAATCCTTGCAGGCACAAGCTACATAGCAAAGAAGTTCAATTTCTTTGGGTTTTTTCAAATGGCATGAAATCAAATTTGATGAAAATTATGAGGTATCTATCAGCTAAAGATATCACTGGCACTCGGGAGAAACGACTTTTATCATCAAGTTGTTGTTAAGATGAGAAAAAATCAAACTACATCTAGAATCGTTGTATCAATGAATGTTGTGAAAGCACTTGTAAAAAGCTCTATGATCGGGACAATGACGTTTGTGAAAGCACTTGTGAAAAGCTCTATGATCGAGACAAAGGCGCGCCCTCTAAGAAAGTTTACTTTAGCATCTTTGTGAAAAGGTTGTTGGATGCATATGTCATTTATATACAATAGTCCTTTGGAAAATGATTGAGATATTAGTTGAGATGTCTCTCCTGGAATCCACAAATGGTTCATCATATTTAACAAGTAAGAAATGAGTCACTAACTCAATTAAATCTATCTCCAAACATTAAGGTGCACACTATTATATTTTGTACTCTTAGTTTGAAGAAACAATTTTGTGGCATAGCTTCTTATGTCATTTATGTTGTGTGGTATTCATTTTTCAAGGAAACATAATATTCATAACAAAATGCACGGAAAGTTAACAAATTTTAAACTTAAACTTTGTATAATGTTTTTAGAGGAAAGTTAGATAGAAAAAATAATATTTTTTTCTATTATTTAAATTTTGGTTATCAAAACTAAATTTAATTAATAAATATATTTAAAAAACTTCCACTAACCTATTTAATTATTAAATCAAATCCGTTAATTTTTTTTAACTCACTACTTAATGATTATAATTTCTATACTAAATCATATATTAACATTTAACTGTATTATTTTATAGTAGAAACGCTTATTATTATTCTTCTGACCAAATATTTTTAATTAATAACCAAAAATATTTGTATTAATGTTCTCTTATTAATTTAGTCCAATTTCTAAATATTATTTTAATCTTTATTGGTTGTTTTTTCTTTTTAATGTGGGGTCAAAGGTTAATAATTTTATTCCCTCATCAATAATTTTAGGTATAAAATATCCTAACAATATATATTTTTTTCATTAAAATTGCTTAATAATCACATTAACATCACTTCATTATATCTTCCTTTATAACCATCCCAAAACTCTTTTCTGATATACTATGCTTTGGTTGAGTCTCTATTGATGGGTGGTGAGACCACTTGAAATGTGGGGCAACTATAAGGTGTGGAGAGAATATATCTAGAAAACATACTTGTTTGTTTTTTTTAATTAATATGTTTAAATGTTATGATTTCCTTATTGAAACCATAACATTAACATTTCAAAATTGATTATAAAATCATTATGTATCGATGATGAACCACATTATTGGTTTGAAAAGTCCACCCAAAATTACTCATTATGATTGATCTAGAATAATTACATCAAAAAATAATTGTTAAACTTGAATTTATTTAATTATTTAAAAAAATCAACTAATCTATTTAATTATATAAAAATTAACAATTCAATTGTTATGACTTCCATAAAAGAAGATAATATTAACCTTACATTGATTATAAAATCACTTTTAAAATTGATTATAGAATTACTTTTAAATTATAATTTCCAAAATTACTTTTAAATTATGATTCTCAATTTGTATTATTAAGATTTTGTTGATTATCAAATCACATTCATAGTTTATAAAATCAATTTTAAATTTACCTTTTTTTTGTCAAGTAATTTTTCTATTATATGGTACCACTCACACAGTGCCACCTCCATTTGAAAGAAAGGTGAGAAATAAACATAAAAACAAGGCTACAATTATTATCTTTCATTTCTTTGACATTTTTTCATGAACAACTCCCCAACTTTACATGCAATCATAACATTAATGGTAGAAAACAACTAGGCACACAATTTACAATTCCGTAATAGATGCAATTCACGGCAGGAAGAAGGAACTAACAACAAGCTCCATCACACTTAATTCACCAAATTCCTATTCAATCATACATGCAACCCACACCGACAAGAATGAGCAAGGGAAAGCAACATATTAATTACTCGTTTTCCGCTTCATCTAATTCCCTGCCCCTACATCCCATCACAGACAACTATTACAACAAACAATAATCAATGTTAGAGAACAACAGAAGACCATCAAAACAACATTGATCTTGAAAGGATTTACTGACCAAAAGGGAGAGAGGATGCAGTAGAGTTAAAAGCACTTTTTAATCACAAGAAGCATTGCAAGTGATAACGGTCAATTCATTCCTTAATCATTCCATTCCAAAAATATAGATAGTAAACTCTCCTAGTCGCAATGCATCAAACAAAAATGTCATCAACATATAATTGTGAACTTGAATTAAGTGTACAAGGCAAAACAAAGCTAAAATTTGCAATCTGAATCCATCTCATTGATTAGCCTTTTCTTTTCAAAAATTCTGTTGCACACACTATAATTCTTAATTAGTCCAAAAGAGAACAACACATTCTAAAGGACTCCAAGGTTTCCATCTAACAAAGCACACAATATATAACTAGTTATCTATGGTATTTACAATAAAAACCCTATCACTAAACTCTGTCAAGCCCTCGCCCGTGATCTCTTTGCAATCTAACTAAAACAATGTTCATAGAATCATTCAAATGCAAGTGGGTTGTAACACTTAACAAAGCACACAAATGCATGACCACAAATAATCTTCCCCATAAATATTTAATTGCTCTGATTCCTAGGGCCATCATGCCTTGATCCCTACACATGAAACATTATACTACCAAACAATTTCAATGAACATAATTCACATGTTTGCAATAGAAATTATAAACACAAATAACATCCAAACACCTCTCTTCATAAAAACCAACATTGGTTATATAGAAACATTGAAAGTTATACAATAATATATAAAACCACACTTCAAGCTACATATTGACATACTGACATATTAAGTTTTATCAAGCTCATAGTTTAGTCAAATAAAACTACTAAATTCTTTAGAGTTCACCCAACCTAAACGACAATGTAGCAACAAGTTCCACAAAACAGGACATGTGTCATTTGGTGGATGAAAATAGATTCATCCCAAACCATAATACTAAAGTAACCACTATAAGCACTGCAAATACATCGAGAACAAATGTCTCTCTCGTAATCTTAAAAAGGATTTTACACTTCATCCCTCCAGATTTCAAAAGTAAATAGATCCTAAATTGCTCAACTGGAATTTTGATTATTCTGACCTTCAATAAGTCCATTTCCCTTGTTGAAAGGGCTAGATCTACATGCTCCAAAGATGTTCAGTGATATATTTCAGTCTACATAACGTCTCATCAAACCATAAGCCTATTTTTGGTCCCCAAGCATTTCAACTCCTAATAAAACAACACAACAGATATTGTTCTAATTTTAATTATCTCCCTGCTAATTTCCTTCCAATGCATGGCCTGCTTCTTGACCTGCATACCAATGTCACAAAATCCATGTCCCTCTCCCTTCAGTGCACCAAAGAATTAGTACCACCAATGAATTTTCAAGCCCACTTAAGAAGATGAATGATAAGTTGAGCAACATTGTTGTTGATTAGCTGGGCAAGCCTTGATGGCCAAGATAAATAAGAAAGTCTAAGAACGAAAAAAGAAACATAATCTACTTCATTTGTTGGCTACTCCACATCCCTCCATCTGGACCTATGTCAACCCCCACAGTGACTTGGGAGCGGGTCATGCTCCAGATCTAGTTCTTGTTTTTACATTTTTCCATGGCCCTAGGAGTTGCAAGCCATTAAAGTAAGTCATCTAGATGTTTTAGATCCATAATTATAAGTTCATTGCACAGATAACTATATGTTTTTTGCTTAAATACCTAGGCCAATTGCTTTAGAACCCTTCATGATATGTAACCTTTTGCAAGAGTTAGTGAACATCTTGTTGTGACTTACTACATCCTTCCAAGTGGTCCTTCCCACTTAAGGATGATGAGGCTGGATGCAAGTCTAGCATATCACCCCTCATACCTAGTAAATCAGTCCACTATGCAGTGCTGCCAATGGTGCCATTTTCTCCAACCATTTCTAACCAATATTACTAATAGTTAAACTACTGGGGTGTGACTCCCTACAGTGAATAGTCAAATTAGACTATTTTAAGATTCATCAATTTCCAGAAAATAAAATTAACTTCTTTGAAATTGACAAGATTGAATTTTATGCACATATTGCAAACCCCAATATTCAGTAGGCAGAACGTAGGTGTGAAATAAACATGATGCATCTGCTCCCATTTATTCATTCCTAACACAATTTATCCATTGCTTGCTCTCCCCTCCAAAATAATTAAGTAGAATTGGTTATCAAAACAGAAAAGCAATGGAATGAATACACAAAAGGGTGAGTGAACATGGTATGGAAGAAAATTGTTAGGGTGGGCTTGGAATGTCTTACCATAACTGAAAATGTAATCCCATCTACCACAATTGAATCCTATTGAGTGCTCCCTCAACTCACACAAGATCTCATGCATTTGGAAAACTACGGGAAGAGTCTTGATCAAGATTGTTGCTTTAATTCTCTCTATAGGGACTCTCAAAGCATCTTGTGCATGCTCAAAAACAACATTCCACAATGCAGCTTCCCTACATTCCAATTAGATCTCATGTTAAATTTAGAAGAGCAGTACCATGATGCTCTAAATCAAATACAAAATGCAAAGGAAAAGGAAATTCCAATGAGATTTCAGCTTATATTAAGGAGATGTGCCACAATGGTCTAAATAAAATACAAAAGGCAAAGGAAATGGAATAAAACAATGTTACAAAAAACTCTGTAGAACATAAAACTTTTGAGAAATGTCTTAGACAATGTTATTAATGCAAACTTGGAGTGCTCCATTTTGGGTAGAAAAAAGAAGGGATCAGATCCTCCATTTTTCAATCGAAATGTTGCATGATTATGATAGAAATAGAGACCAAAATACGCCAAGCATCTCATTGCAGGCTGGCCATCAATCTCAACATGGTCTTCTGGCAAGCAACAACCCCTAGGCCTAACAAATAGCACAACAGTCTTATCATTGAGCTTGTATGTCTTGTTTCTTGCCTTGTCCTCCTACATTATTGTTCATTCCATTGCATCCTTCAAGTTTATATGACCTCTCATAATGTCTTCCTAGGTGGGAGACAACATAACAACCCACATAGTCCAACATTGAAAGGACCTAAAGAAAAGTATGGATGAACTATAGTGTATTTCAGTATTGAAGAAAATGTTTTCAGGCATTAACAGAAATAGCAATATTGAGTATTTCAAGGCAATTCTAGTAGGCCTTCTACACCATAGAGAGGGTGCAGAGAAGAAATTTGCTACCTTTGAAGGCTTACCTACTTAACTGATCTAGTCTTACCCAAGGAAAGTACTAATGATGGGATATTGGATGCAAGCCCCCCACATTGAATGATTGGTACAAAGATGAAACCATACATTTTGAAATAAATGTTGACAATCCAAAATAACAGTTTCAAAGACCTGTACAATGAAGAAAATCAAAGAAAACCAACTCAAATCTCTAGATATAAAACTATAGATATCGATAGGACAAATTATGCATTACGTGTTATCAACATCAATGAAAAATCCAATGCCAACATGTATATCATATATCTCAATACCACCAAACCCCAAACTACCAGAAGACTCTGATTGTCGTTGGTCTTTGAAAATCCAACAGTGTGTATTCGTATAGACATGGATCCAAAAAAATCGAATTATTTCACTTCAAACTTGCAATATATGCAACTACTTCTTGCACTCGCTAACATGACTTTAATGCATTTTTAAATCATAATTGTCCATATCTTCATGAGATTCGAACACCATTACCACATCCTTGTGATCTGTAAGGGAAGAGTGCTTTTGCATGGAAATGGGGAAGGATGTATGGGTATTTAATATGTATTACTAAAGTCTTATGCTTGTGTGATTTTGGACATCAACTTCAGATGAGAATAATTATTCTATATAGGCACAATTCGAGGAGAGGGCTATGGTGCTGATGGATAAACTAGTGGTCCAATACACAATCTCAAACAAGGAGAAGAGTTGGAGGGCATGCTCAAGCAATGAGTATGTTCCAGTTTTGAGCACTTGATCAGCTATGTGGCTAGTGAATAGCCCCTGGACTATGTGGAGGAAGCAGAGCCAACCCCACCAAGCTTGAAGAAGAACCACTCTGATGAATGAACTCATGCCTGCTCCTCTTTTGGTTCTTACAGAATTGTGTAAATCTTGGTTTCGGGCTAGTAAATTTGGTTTTCTATGTTTACTTTTTTTTATCTGGTCTATTATAAGTTTGTCGATAATATAAATGTAATGGCACTATATCATGGATGGTTAAACTCTGAATGTCTTTGTATGAAGAATTTTTGTAAATTTTATAATGATGAGCAGACATATAAGCCCTATTTAGGCTATTTTAATAAGTGCAATATGTGGAGATTTGTTTCTTGTATGCTTAGAAGTTGTAAGCTTCAAGATGTACCTGTCAATTTTCAGTTATGAAAGTATTTATATATAAATAAACTTTTCTTTTTACCAAAAAAAAACATAGCTTTTGACAGAAAATATAGTTTAAATTACAATTGCAAATACATTAAATGTTTTCATGTTTAAGTATCATCATGAGAAAAATATGTGATCTTTGCATCTGCTTTGTTTCTCACAAATCTTCCGTTATTGACATGTTTTGGAGATTAAAAATTCATTGCCAACACGTTTGAAGATTATGCATTCTGATTAAGTGTTTTCCAACCTTGCACTATTGACATGTTGCAAAAATTAAAAATCTTGTTGCTACTGCCCATTCAAATTATGCATTAAAATAGAGCACACTCATGCCATCTCTTTTACATCATGTATCTTACTTCAAATGTTAAGCCAACATAATGAACGAAGAGGTTTTAAATAAGGGAAAAATGCAGGTTCTAATATCAAAGAAGGGCCTTTTATGACAGTGGGAAGGAATCTCATAGAATATAACACCCGAATTTGTATGTAAAGATTTTCATATCAAACAAGGGATTTTATAAAAGTAGAAAGGAAACTCACAGAATAGAACTAATGAATTTAGATATCGAAAAGAGCCCAAACACGATTGCAGAGAGAAGTCCGTCACCAAGAAGAAAGATTATAGAGCAAAGCATGCGTTTAAAACCATGAGATGCCAGATTTAAGGCCAAAATATCTTATAAACTCTTTCAAAGAACTGAACAAAGAAAATTCCAGCTCAATTCACTGCATAAGGGTAACACATCTCTGTTTTCATCTGGGGCTTTTCTCAGAAAGTACCGAAATTTTTTTTTATTCCACACAAAAAATCACAATACCTTGTTCCTGCCCCCCCCCCCCCCCCCTCTCAGGCCGTGGACTTACATCAACAATTACTCTCTTAATTAGTTGTTTCTTTCTTTCAAACCAATAAGTATATACTATCTTTTTGAAACCAAGCTCCATATCTCCATATCGACTTTCATATTTCCAACAGATACCAAAGCTTAGCAATTTTTTTTTGGGATCAAATCTCGGTCGAAAGAAAGTTATTAATTTTTCTTTAAACTTGTACTTTTCCAGCTACTGCGTGCAAAATATATTTGGGATATGAATTCCTTACCAGTTCAAGCATACGTTGTCTCCAATAGCTTTATTTCTCTGGAGCTTCTAATATCACAACAAACCCGAGAATTTTTGTACGCCAAAAGCTTCCCTTGCGACGGTTAGTAAATGGAAACCCTCAAGGTTATTTGAAGCCAAATCGGGGCAAATCTGACGTTACTTCAACGAGAGAGATCTCAAGATCACACCTCTTGCACCCGATTTTTGAAATTCCTCACAAAAAAATGCACATGTTCCAACCCAAAATGGCATAGATCGCTAAAATTTCTGCAGCTTTCCTGAAGCATCCTTGTCCTCTACTTCCCTGACATTTTGTCGTTGCTGTCGTGATTGTTGTTGTCACTTATTTCCCTTTCCATTCTCATCGTCGTTCTTCTGCTCTCATTGTCGCGCCTTGTCGGCTTGAAATTCAATCTGAACTGTTGTTGCTGCAGTTTTTTGTACCGTTAAAATTTCATGCGGACATTGGAGATCCGGAGCTTGATCAGAATTGGCCGGCCCTTTCCGGATCCACCACAGGAGGAGAAGGCTTCATACCGGTATGACCGCATGTAGCGCAGCCCTCGTCGCCATCAAACCGGCGCTTGCAGATACAGGGAACCCTCCTGGAGCCATTGCAGGTGGGGAATCGAGGCATGCGCATGGCCCCTTCTCCCATCATGCTCTTCTTGTGATATGCTTCCTCCATGAGGGATTTGAACATCCATGCTCCAGATATTATTCCTATCCTTCATGCCACTTGTGACTCCATTACAACCAGAGACATGGTGCTTCTTCCGCAGTTCTATGCCTCTCCAACCCCAAACGTAAATGCTTCTTGTTCCTTGCAAACAATCTACCAGGACGATGGATGACCGCAATGGATTCAGTGATCACGGACTGAAACTCGCCCAAACGTCATGCAAAACCTACCCGAACTTGTTAAAATATAATTGGTTTGAAGGGCGAAAATAAAGCGCTCGGATTGGGTGGGGTTAACAGTGTTTGGCCACTCAATCTCACAAAGAGAATGCCTTTTCCATAATAAAGCATACAATTAAATTAAAGTTATTAATAATATGATTAATAAACAATTCAATAAATAAGGAAGTATATAATTAAATTCAAGTTATTAATAATATGATTGAATTGGTCTAAAAAAAAATTATTAATTTGATTTTTAAAATTTGAATTGGTCTTAAAAAATTATTAGTTTGATTTTTAAAATTTGACTGGAATTTTAGATTATGTAAAAAAATTTTGATAATTACTAAGATAATTAAAAATATATTATATATATTGCAATCACTTCGAGACATTTTATAGTTTTGTTTTGTTTTTTCTAGCAGCATAATTATTGCGGGGTTTATTATAGAGTAATTGGTAATTAGAATTTTTGCTTTTTATAAATAAAAAAAAGAAAAAGAAAAAAGTTAGTTTTAACATTTTAGAAATTGCAAAAAAAATATAAATAAATATGTTGTAATTAGAGAATGTAATTTGAGATCCTAAAACTCAAAAACAGCTTAATTAAATAAATAAATAAATATGATATAGTTGAGATTACATTGATATTCTAAATTATTTATAGTTTAAAAATAATTATTATGATTTGTTATTGAAATAATTTAAAATATATATATATATATATAATTTAATTTTTATTTTCTTTGTGATAACCATATTTGACTTAATAAATTATTATTTTCTCAATTAAAACGACCCAAATTAACTAATAAAGTTAACCAATTTTAAAGAAAAATCCAAAGAAAACTAACCAAGTTAACTAGTAATAAAACGTGGAAAAGACTCGCAAAGGGCTTCGTTTATCTGATTATTAGCCCACGCCACCATTGTTTGAGCTTGCATTGCTTATGCAAGCTCCAAAACATTGACTCATACATTGTATGTTGGAGAGGGAATGTGATTATCATTCGCATATAGTGGAATATAGTCAAATCAACTATCGATGGGTTGAGCCTACCAGTACCAAACAACAAAGAAACCTGACAACCTACATAAATGAATGACACATATTTTAAAGCAATTGTGTTATAACATGTTGAACACCTAATACAAACAATCAAATCCAATCAAATTAAATAAGAAATATATTAATTTATTTTTAAAAAATAATAAATTTCAGTTTTTAAAGTTAAAGTTTAGAATAATTTTTGGTCCAACCCATATTACTATGGGTTTGACCAAATACAAAATGTGATATCTATGCCTCGTGACGGGATAATAATGGGTTTAGAATGAATGACACAAATGTGAATGTCAAAGGTGTTGTTCTATACTTTGACACATATATGTGAGAGAATAAAAATTGTACTAAATTCCTAACCATGCATGTCGCTATATAAAACTTGTGCTTTAAAACAATACTTGTACTTTAAAAGATATTAAGAGAAACATAGGTTGACAATGTATGTGTCTTAGACACAAATATCAATTTCAAAGTTGATCTTCTATAAAAGATTGACACATATATGTGTATGAAAATAAAACAAAATACTAAAATCCAAGTTGTGGGTTCGCAATGTGTGACGCAAGTGTCAAAGATACACAAACTTGTATTTTGAAAGCTATTAAGAGAAGCAATAAAACATTGGATGCAAGTGATTTTCCATAAATAACTTGTAACAATTGGCACCAATCCCAATACATACTACAAATATGTGTCTCAAAAATGTTGTTGTATAACACTTGTACTTGAAAACTAGTGTTGCATTCAACAAGTTAGATTTGACAAAACTTTTGATATAAGTAATGTGATATAAATCATCGTGACAGTGTGTACAATGCAGTAAAGTCAAATTAATTGTTGATGGGTTGAGCCTATCTGTACCCAGCAATAAAGCAACTTGATAGCATGACATAAATGAATGACAGATTTTAAAGCATTGTGCAATAACATGTTAAACCTGAAACCCAATCAAATTGATAATAAATACATTAATTTATTTTTTAAAAATAATGAATTTCAGTTTTTAAAGTTAAACTTTAGAATAAATTTTGGTCCAACCTAAAATAATATGGGTTTGACCAAATACCTAATGTGATATCTCTCTCTGTGCGCACGATAATAATATCCACTACTTTATCATATTCACCACCTTTCAAAAATATATTTACTTTAAATAATGTTTTTATTCAAAAACATCATTTAATTTACTATTTTACTTATATTCACTACCGTTCATATATTTCACAAATGCTATTGATTTCATATGGTTTTTTTTTTCAAAGTATCATCATTTTTTTTTTTTTTTTTAAGTATTACATAAGATAATATAATGGAGGCTTTTTGAAACTTCAACAAGCCTGAAATGAAGTGGTTTCTTCATACTAAGTCCATAGCGTAAAAACCAATGGAATTTTTTTTTAACCAAAAATGACTCCACCATGTCAATTGCTTGAGGTGGGACACCCTTGACTAACATATACAAAATTGACTGTGAAGTGAGCACATGGAAAATACTATTTTTATAGAGGGAACAACTATAAACTAAAACAACTACCCGAGTATGAACATAAATTGTGAACATGCAAAAGACTATATAATATAGTAAAACCAAGTAAAAACTGAAGCCTGTAGTTGCCTTCCTCTTTGAGGATTGACACAAATTTTTGAAGAATACTAGTCAATAATAATGACTAGTGAGCGTGGCGAACCATTTGCTTGTGAATAATTCGGAGGTGTAGCAGGATTTGGATGAATAGTGTTAATAAGCATAACATTGATGATTGTTTCTTCTTCCTAGTTATCATTTGAATCTGTGTTTGAATCATACAGTATGGAATGTTCCACCTGACTCAGCCTCACCACTATATCATCAAGATTATATTTGATGTCCCATAGTATGTATTTTATCTCCTCTTGGCTAGCAAAGAGTTTGTAGTTTTCAACTTGCTTATCACGAATAAGCATGTTAAGCAATGTCTCCATTTGACGATGGTGAGTAATGGAGTGAAGAAAATGAATTCTTCTTCTTCCAAAATTTCTTAGATTCAGTACCCATTTAACACTATTTCCACTTATCTCTTGGTCGAAGAAGTATTTAATATCTCCAAATTCCTTAGCTTCTAGTGTGAGAGTTTCCTTTCTGACCTCTAAAGGGGTAGCATCAAAGAAATTCACAACTGATTCCCACCCAAAGAGACGCTTGTGCCTTGAGGAAGATGCTCCCGAAGCACCACCTCGTCAGACAAGTAAGCATTGGCAAGGAGCCATGTAATGTCTGCAAAAAAAACACTTGCCTACGAGCACAAAAAAATGAACAACAACCTTAATATTATGACGATAAGAGTGTAGAGTCTCCTGAACGTAGAAAGGTATCGAAATTATAGGGCAGAAGGAAACCACAACCCTAATATTATGATGAAAATAGTATCGACTTACTCGAACACAAAAGAGTAGCTGAATTACTGGGAAAAATGATAGTGTGGAGAAATATAGGGAGAGTAAGTGATATCCTTAATAATCCCATTATAGTAACTAGACTACAATTGTGACAATTTTCGAAGACCAGGGTTGGAAAAGTGTAAACCTAATTCTAGAACCAAATGGAGAATGTGCTGGAATACCAAACCCCACAAACAAACACTATACAATTGAATGAAACTCTGGTTGGGTTAGAGGCCTGTAAGATGTCATGGATAAAACAACCATAATTTTGAAGGACCAACTAGTCCTTGTATTATGCAAAAACAAAACAAAGAACGTTTAGCTAAGACTTTACCCTTGGAAACTAAATCGTGAGGAAATCGACAATAAGAATGATGATGACAAAGACAAGGCATAAGAACATGAGTTTAAATAAGTATACATTGGCCTTCAAACCTTGTAACTACCATATGCTTTAGCCAGCTTCTAAACAGAGTCGAGGAAGCCTGGACAGAACGAGTTACCACAACTTTAATGACCAAGAGATCATAATCCCACCACCCTGCAAGCCATGGAAGGTTTATATAATGAACTAAAAACATCAGAAGTCTAGTACGATGAGAGAAATTGAAACCACAAGCCCTGCACAACCAAGTCCAAGTGTCTCGATTGAACTCGTGTTTCACCATCCCAAGGCACTATGGTATGATGAGCTCAAAAATGAGCATAACTCATATGTCAGGTTGTTTGTATCCTGTAACCAATCCACCATGGAAGGAGCTCGCCATCTCCACATGGACAAAAAGAATGATCATGTTGATGATTCTAAGTGCATGAGATCCCTAAGCTCTATTTGCAAACATTGAAGTTGGGAGGGCCTATACAGGTGAGCCCTCGTACCTAAAGCGTGGAGGCACCATGCACGAAATAATTTCGGGCCAAGTTCATGACTCGAGGGCTGCCAAAACTCTACCCAAACGATGAATACACATATAATGGGACTACATGTTCAGATAGTCGCCATGTTGTAAAAACGCCTGTCGAGATCGAGTTAACTCGTTAGCCAGAAATTGGTTGTCAGAGAAGCACCCCCATCAGGGACATAGGCCTTTGGAACTAATTTTTCCTGCTATATCATCTGCTTTACCACTTGGAATTCATCCATTCGTGTCATCTCCGTCCACGATTCATCAATGTATGCATAGTCCTGTAGACTGCCCCTGTTTGTCAAGCGATCTGCCACCCTATTCCCCTTCCTGCCTCGTGTGGATGGGTATTATATAGTCAAAGTTTGATAAGAGGTAACTTATATTATTAACCATCGCCTTCAAATGACAATTGTGTATAATTCTATTTGTTGAGATTCTAAGTAAAACTTTTCTAATGCAAGATATTACTAGTTGAGAATCATCATGGACCTAATGTAATCAATAGCCCTTTTTAATGGAAATTTGCAATCCTCTTTCAAGAGCCATAAATTCCACCATGTTATTTGTGGCATTCCATAGGAATAACCAAAAACATGCAATGGATTCAAGCTAGCATCCCTGAATATTCCTCAATAACCTACTTTCCCTGGATTTCCTTTAGAGGCACAATCAAAACATAGGTCTATGAAATCTTGTGGGGTTGGGATAAAAGAGGCTGGGCTGGATAAATTTCTACTTGCAACCTTGAGGGTATTAGTGACTCCCCAATTATTTGGTATGTCCAAAGCTTTTAAAATATGTGTTTCGAGCTCATTAGGAGTGTAATCCTCTGTAGGTGGTGGGGATACCATAATTGTTTCTCTAATGTTCATGAGGATAATATCTTCAAGGATCTATAGAGGCCTTTTTTAACCTTCAAATATTCTAAGGTTCCTCTCTTTCCAAAGATTCCATAGTGACAAACCAATAGCTAGGCACCATGCTGTTGAGATTGTGGGATGCTTAATCTTACAGTCAAACCAATCTTCTAACCAGATTTTAATTGTTGAAGTATTCGGGGGTAGGGCATCTGAATACTTGCTGAATGAAATCTCATAACTTGGGGTCCAAAGGACATAAGAGTAACATGTGTTGCAATGTATCCTCCTCCCAATAAAAAAGGAACACACTGATGGACCCTCAAACCCCATTGTTCGAAATCTCTCCCACGTTAGCAGTCGCCCCCAAGCAATGAGCCATAAGAAAGTCATTATTTTTGGCCAACCACAATCCTTCCATATGTATTTCCACAATTTAGTCTTCTCTTACAACTGATGATTCGTTAACATTGAGTAGGCTTCTTTTAATGTGAATGCGCCCGACGATTATCTCCCCCATATTAATATATCCTGCTTGTCTGAAATACAGATTAATCTATTTTGTAATGTCAAATAGAATTCGTTCCATTGGTGTTTATCCTTAGATTAATAACTTGATAGTTCCAGATCATTTTGTGTTTTCCATTGATGCCAAAATTGATCATTCCCTGTTTCCTTCCAAAAATATACTACCTTATAGGTTCCTTGGGCTTCTGAGAGGTTCTTGATTGATTGGATTTTCTTACTTCTTTGCATTATGGGATATTGCTACCAAGATTCCTCCCAAAAAGAAGTTGTCATTCCTTTCATGATCTCCCAAAATGCATATTGTTTAACCAGTTCCTTTGTCTAAAATTCTCAGTTCCATATCCCTGAACCTTTGATGTCTCCATCTAAATGCAATCATTTAGCCTAAGTACATAAATGTAGATATTTACATGACCATTTTTTTTGCCAAATTTGAGGACCACCTTGGACCCAAATCCAACACAACTTCATAACATACAATTTACTGATTAAAATGGGATCTCACAAACCTAATCCTCCATGCTTCTTTGGGTGAGACAACTTATTACAACCAACCAGAGCCCACTCATGCTTGTTAACTAATCCCTTCCATAGGAAGTTTGTCTAGATTGATTTCAATTGATTTGATATTGTAACTAGAAATGGCATTACCAAAAGTTAATAATTAGATAAATCTTATAATACTGCTTTTGTCAAAACTAAATGACTTGGGGAATTAAGTGTCCCAAAATCCTAGTTGTTTACTTTGTGGCAATTTTTTTCCAGAAGTTCTTCCCACGTGGTAAACTTATTGCCATATAATACAAGTGGAACCCTCAAATGTTTGGAGGGCAGTTGGCCTCTACTAAATCTTATCATTCTACTTAGTCTTAGTTGAACCATCTCTGGACAGTTAAAGAAGAAAATACATGTTTTATCTGTGTTCACTTCCTGTTTGGTCAATTCAATGTCCTTGAATTGGGAATCATAAATTGTCAACCATGGTGCGTAGACTAATGAAGTACAGGTACACAATATGTTCTTAGAAGTTATTCATTAGGTCATTATGTATTTGTTAAGATCTAAACTCAAGATGGGGTGGTGTTTGTGAATTGTATTAGTGTTTTAATTCTTAGGGATGTTGATTAAGTTTCCTAGGAATTAATCTCTATCCAATTAGGTTGTAGATGGTGTGAGAGTGACTTTTCTTATGTTAGATTGTTTGGTATTTTTGACCTTAAATCTATATGTTGCAGTTCCTAATTCTCTAAGTGCAAAAAGAAACCTATTTTATCAGCTATGAAGGAATACCGTTGAACTCAATTGTTTAAAGAGAGGTCCTCTCGCTTATTCATTTTCTACTCAAACAAAGTAACCCAAGCAACATCTATATTATGAATTGAACACGCTTAAATTAAGCTGGATAATAAGCAAAGGAAAGAACTGTACAGTACCAGGTATAAAGAAAATTAGATAACAGTTTAAGCTAGGTATAAAGCAAATTAATGTTCTTATGCAGATAACAATTCGCTGGCGAGATCATTATGCAGCATTGTCACACAAAATAGGGCAATTGAGGAATTAAAGGAAATGAGATTGTATTTGATTAAAACCTACCATTGTTTGTAGGGGCCCTCCACATAGCAGTTCAGAGCTTCAAATCAACACAACACTTGTACACAAAAAAAAAACAATTTCATTCACACGAAATTCACAAACTGTTCATAAACATAACATTCGGCGCACACCCAAATAATAGTGCAGCCATTAGCTTTATAGCAGGTCTCTTGGCATAACTGTATGAAGATTTAAAGCCTAATATCTCTTAATCCTATCTAAACTTATATCGTTATAAACCATCATTTTTCTATTCTGAAAGCAAAACGATAAGGTTTCATTCTAAGAATAATAGTAATTAAAAAATATAACAAGAATATTATTTGTTTGACTCGGGTCATTAGGTCAGAATTAGCCGTTGGCAATATAGCCGTTGGAGTCTCTGCACATACTATTTAACAAGCCAAGCTGGGTTGGTTCTTCAACTTGTCCTGACGATGAACCACACTGGTTGGTTCGAAACGCGTCGACAAAAGATTATTTATGTGATTTCGCCGAAAATTCCCTAAACAACGATAAGGTTTCAGTTGATCTCGGGTTCTGTTCTACATTAATCCGACAGTTGACTTGGAGTTTGACCGCGATCTCATGTGCTTCTTTTAGCAAACAGTTTCGAGTGGATAAAAAGGTATCCATGAGGGAGTCATCCTCTATCTATCTGCACCTTTCGCTGCTGACCTGGAACTCTAGAACCTTGCGAACAATGAAGACATCTACAGAATCCTGGACTAGTTGCGGAAATAGACTGATTCGGTAGCTAATTGCAACTTTAATTAAAATAATAGGGTATACAGTTGAATATGAATAAGAAAACATACTAATGCATACCTTCATAAAAACCTGGTAGATATGGCTTTATTTAAGTGGTAAATATATATGAAAAAGAGAGGATCTTTAGGCAAGAAGGATGTCATGGTAGGACAATCTTTAGACTCTTCATTCCCTCGGACTAGAGATGTTGTATGTCCTCATACACTTCTTCCTTGTCTTTTGCTTGTGCCTCTTGTTTTTCATTTCCTTGTTTCATCATTTTCTTCTTTTTGGCAGAGATTGGCATTCTAGGCTTCCTCATTGGAATTTTGTACTTTAAATTGATTATCTCTCTCTGCATAATTTTGTTCTCTTTCTTCAGCTTATTGTTTTTCTTATACCACAAGCTTAGATGTAGGATCAGATTGTCATTCTTGGAAATCTATATCTCACTCTATGTCTTCAGGGCTTGATTTTCATTTTTAAGATACTGATTCAGTGTTTCCAGTTCAAAGATTTCCTACTTCAAGATGTTTGAGGCCGATTGTTCATTCACCTGGTTGCTTCTTTCTCAAGGGCTCTGTATTGTTTCCTTTGTTGTTGTTACCTTCCTTTCAAGTGACTCTATGTAGTCATAGATTTCCTGCTATGCGGGGTCAATTCCTGGACTATGTATCGGGCTAGCTAGAGGTGAGCTGTAAGGTTGTGGTGATGATCTTGGTGACCCTTTTGGAGAATTCCCTTGGCTTTCAATTGACTCATCCTCTACTGGCTAAATCTTTGTTGGAGTGTTCTTTATTAGCTCCTCTTCAGTTGGCTCCTTTTCATTTGGCTCACTGTCCTCAAGGTTAATGTATTATGTAGCATTTGAGGTTGTTTGTGGAATCGTGCTCAACCTTGTTCTCCTTCTCAACCCTGGGGTTTGTGTTTTCTACACTTTCCTCCTCTTATTCTCTGAGTTTTCTTTTAGAGGAGAGGTTTTAGTTTGTGAGAATTTTTCTTTACCTGGGCTAGCTTTCTTTCTTCTAGGATTTCCCCTCTTCATTCTCTACAAAATTTTTACTATAGGCAGCTCTTCCTCTGTTACCTCTGTCTAAGTTTGAGGTGCCTGTTCCGTTATCATTTCTATGGTTCTCTTTCTCCCTCTAAGGGCCCTGCTGCTACTTGGTTTTTTTAGGGATTTTTCCTCAAAATGGTTCCTTATTAGGAAACTCTCCCAGTCATCCCCTATACTTCGGAGATAAAATTTGACCAATATTTTTACCATATCATGATGATACATGGTGTTTTCTATGCATTGAATTTTCGTCTGAACATTTGTAGCCATTTTCCTGAGGCTATTCAAGAGGAAATAGGGGAGGTTCATCTGATGATCCTCAAGGAAGTGCATCATCATTCTAACATGATAAAAATACATTTGTCTGAACCTAACCTCACAAGTGATAAACTTCTTAAGCACAAGTAATAAGCTTCTCCATTTGTTTTTAAGAGCAGAGCTTGGAATACCTTTTTTGTAGACTGTGGTGTCCGTGTTTAGATTCTTGAGGAAAACCTTCTAGTCCTCGTTGTCAATCCCTCTGTTTTTAAACCATTTTTCTCCATGTCTTGGCAACTCGGTGGCCTCAGCGATCATAGACTCCATTACTGTGAGTTTTATGTCCCCAATTTCGGCCTCCATTCCATCAAATGAGTGTGCAAATGTCTTGGTTACCTCTTTGTGGAAGCCGTTAAATTTCTCAATGAAATGCAGTCATTGTCTTCTTTGCAGAAACTCCCTAGTTTGTGGGTACCCCTCTAGGAATTGCTTCCTTGCTGGCTCAGTTCAAACAATTACCCCCATGCCGAAGGATGCTTTCCCTTAAATATTGACTACCTTGACAGGAAAATAGGACTGGTAGGGTTTGCTAGATGGCGAAAAGATGGAATGACTCTGAAAGAATAGAGGAGTGTAAGAATAAGGAAGAACAGATGGATTATCAAAAGGATCATCGCAATGAATTCGACCGTTAGGTGCATTCAAACTTATGATTTGGTAATTAATTTGGCAAATTTGGCGCAAGGTCATGAAATGACTTTTAGAGTTGTGGCATATGATATTTCGTTAGGTGTCCATTACCCTTCAGTTATAATGATTGCATTTGAGTACTATATTTTCTTACTCATACATGCTATTAAACCTTCACTATTGTTAAATTAAAGTAGCACATACGTTTTAATTTTCTATTGCTAACCTTATTTTTTGTCCTTTAATCTCCTGCAGGTGCCTTGTTGTCAACTTTCCTTTAATCCAGATCACCAAGTATTCTTGTAGACATCAAAATTGCCAGGCTTCAGAAATTTGTTTAGCTGTGGAAACTTGTCCAAGTTGCAGAAAGTTGTTGTTTTTGCAGCTTAAGAGAAAGAAAGCGTTAGTAGATGAACTTTATTTTTTTTAAATTTTTTTTGAAAAGAAAATTTGAAGTGCCAACAAGTTGGTTTTCACTTTAAATTTTCTGTATAAACATGCGAACAACATGTTGGTTTTCATGTTTATACAAAATTTATTATTATTATTATTAGAACAAACTGAATACAATTTTTTAAGGTGGAAAAGAAGAAGAATTATTCTTGATCATCTTCAATTCTGAATTATCCTGAAATATTTTAACAAATTCCTCTCTTGTTAATGGTTTCTGGTAAAGCTTGAGTCAATGTCCATTTACTAATAGAGGAGTTCTTTCTTCATCAATAGTCTTGATTCTAACTGCACCATTGTCAAAGACATTCTCAACCTCATAAGGTCCAAGCCAATGGGTTTGGAATTTCCCTTGAATTTTTTTTTAATTTTGTATCAAAGAGAAATGCCCAATCTCTCGGATGAAACTTCCTTTCCTTAATGTACTTACCATTCCATCTTGACCTTTGTTGTTGCGCTAAGATGGTCCTTTGGAAGGACTCTTGTTTGATTTCATCGAGCTCATTTAATTGTGTCATCCTTTGCTTTTGGGCTTCTGACAAGTCAAGATCTAACTGGAATGTTGTCTTATAGGTCTGGATCTGAAACTCTATTGGAAGTAAGACTTGCTTCCCATAAACAAGTTCATAGGGAGTATGTCTTGTGGTATTTCTCCATGTAGTCCTATAGGCCCATAAGGCTTCTAGAAGCTTTTCCACCTAGTCTTTCCTTTGTAGATGTACAATCTTTGTAAGGATAGCCTCGATCACCTTATTCGTGGACTCAACTTGTCCATTGGCTTGTGGATGATATGGAGTTGACTTCCGATGTTTTATGTTGTATTGGTCCACAAGATTTTGCATTAGTCTGGATGTGAACTGTGTCCCTTGATCTGTTACAATTTCTCTTGGAACACCAAAACGAGTAAAAATATCCTCAAAAAGAAATGAAACTAAAGTATTTTCAGTAGCAAAAGGAAGTGCTTTAGCTTCTACCCATTTAGTGACATAATCAGTACATACCAGAATATACTTCTTTTGCTTTGAAGGTGGGCTGATTGGTCCAACAAAATCCAATGCCCATTTTTCAAATGGTTCGATAAGTACCTATGGTTGCAGTGGCATATCATTTGAAAGAGTAGGTTTGCCCATTCTCTGACAACTGTCACATCTCTTAACACATTCCTTGGTGTCCGTGAATGATTTGATAATCACTCGTGAATGATCTCAGTTAATTAATGAAGGTATTATAGACTCATGTGCTGGGGTGTGTCTATGTTATTTTAAGCAACGGATTGATAAGATTGTGAAATACACAGACACGTGAAACAGTAAGAGAAACACAGTAAGCAAATACAGAACACAATGAATTTAATAAGGAGTTCACCAAATCCTCCTGGGCTACGTCTCCCGGTCCAGCTTAAGTGGTGGCCTTTTCTATTGTGCCTTAAAGCAGAGATTTTACAATAAGGAGCTCAATTTGAGTCTCACTTAATAGATGATGATCAGTAGGGTGGTACTTGGATCCCCCAAGCCTCTAGAATACACAAACTCCCCCTTACTAAATCTCGACCTCAACTGGTCTTAATGGTATGAGTCCAATTTGGTACTCAATACCTGACAGGTATACACAGAGGAGTTGCTTGAACCTCTCAAGCCTTCTCTAGAGTTCACAGACTCTTGTACTCTCTCTGTCTCTGTCTGCTCGACGCTGCCTTTGTTCTGCAGGTCAGCTTGGCTTTTCTATTCTCTGCGATTCACTTCTTTCTCTACTTCTATTTCCCTTTGCTCTTTGTCTGTTCATGGCTTAAAGCCAATATGTTCCTTGACTGTTCGTTTCCTCTTCCTAGCTCTCCGGTTCACCTGCCTCTGTCCACTGGAATTCCCCTGCTCTGCGTCATCATCGCTATGGAACTCCTCTCATCCACTGGACACGCATCGCACTGAACTCGGCCAAACCTGCTTACCGCTCGAAGTGCATGCGATATCCTGCCGGTTTTGGGCGCGAGACTCACCTTCTGACGTTTTCCACACGGTTTCCCTGTTTTCCTCAAGACCGAGCACTCGGGGCTTTCCTTCTCTGAGGGTTTTGCCCTGCGATATGCGATTAGCACTTTCGCGTATCAGAAACTACCTTTGTTTCTGGATCCAGGCTTCCCATTTGCTAATTTATGTCCATGCACGGTCTCCATGGGCCAACGATCAATGTGCTTTGATCGAGGGTCCTCATTGTTCCATGCTGGCCATAATTGCCATTGTCCAGAGATCATTTCTGATAAGCTTTGCTATTCATAAGATTTGATTTGACATAATTTGAAATAGTCATGAAAAATGTTTAAGGATCCAATTTGAATCACGACCTTCCCATTGAAAAATCTTTTGGGACCATCCAAAAGTGTGATTTCAAGCATCGACTAAGTGAGGGTATAATTGTCTCACTTGTCCAATCTCTATCCATTTTGCATTGCTTGGATTTTAACCCTTGAGTCCAATCCTGAGGTAATCAATATCTCCCCTGCGCATCATCCTCACCTTCTTGTCCAGAACTGTGTCTTCCTGCAATTCATTGAGATATTTAGGTAACAGATCATCAATAGAAGGCAATTGAGTTTGCTCTTCGGGGTCTTCAATTAATGAAGGTTCAAATAGTCTCAAGCTGTCTGCATTAATGACTAAGTAGATGTGCATGTAAGCTGGTAAAGTAAGGCGAAAATCATTCTCACCAATTTTCTCAAGTATCTTGAAAGGTCCATACCTTATTGGCTTAAGCTTTTTACCTTCACCTTGCATTTTGTCCTTGCTGATATACAGCCAGACTTGATCACCAACTTAAAAAATATGCTCCATCCGATGCTTGTCATGCCTTGCCTTGTACTTGGCTTGGCTCTTTTCCAGTTGTTCCTGTACTGCCTGGTGAATCTCTTAGATTTGTTCAATGAACTTGGTTGCCTTGTCCACATCATTGTGTCCATCAACTGCTATGTCTTTGCCAAAGACAAAATCCAAGCGAGACCTTGGTGTGAAACCAAAACAAGTCTCGAAAGGAGATCTCTGTGTAGAAGAATGTTTTGCTTGGTTGTAAGCATGTTGCACATAACACAAATGTTCATCCCAAAGCTTGGGATCCTTACTGCAATAGCCTCTGAGCAACTGGATCATTGTCCTGTTGACTACTTCTGTCTAGCCATCTATTTGTGGATGAAAGGTTGTGATTTTCTTTAGTCTGGTGTCCATTAGTTCCCACAGACTCGACCAAAACTTCCCAACAAATCGAGTGTCTCGATTAGATACAATGGAAGTGAGTAATCCAAAATGAACCCATACATGCTAAAAGAACAACTTTGCGGTTTGTTCAGTTGTAATTTGTTTGTTACAAGGTATCAAAATACACATTTTGCTTAACCTATCCACAACAACATATAAATAGTCATGACCTTTCCTATATTTAGGCAGTCCTCCAACAAAGTCCATGGAAATACTTTCCTAAGGATGAGAAGGAACTGACAATGGAGTGTACAAGCCTAGTTTTCTATTGCTGGGCTTACTTTTAGCACACATGGTACATCCCCTTACATATCTAGAAACTGTCTCATTCAATTTTGGCCAATAACAAAATCTTTGCAGCTGTGCAACTGTTTTACTTACCACAAAGTGACCTGATATTAGAGAAGCGTGTGCTTCCCGAATTATCTTTACTCTTTCAGTTTGTGGAATGCACAGCTTCCCACAATGATACAAGAGTCGATCCTTAACATGATAATCCAATTCCTCTACTCGTTTGCCTTGACTTAAAGTTGCATATACATCTTTAAAATCTATATCTTGAGCATATTGTTCAATGCAGCTCTCATGCAATACTGAATTATGCTTAAGTATAGTGGATGCATTTATAATAGGTCTAGATAACATATCTGCAACTTTATTGTGTATGCCCTTTTTATATCTGATGACTAAATGAAACTATTGTAGAAAACCATCCACCTATAGTGTCTTGATTGCTGCAATTTAGTTTGGAAGTGTAGATATTGAAGTGGTTGATGATCAGTGTGTATAACTATCTCTTTGCCCATTAAGTAATGTTTCCACTTTTTCGCACTCTGTACTAATGCATACAATTCTTTATCATATGTTGGATAGTTAACCACTGTAGAATTAAATGTCTCAGAATGATAACATATGGGTTTACCGTGTTGTATCAACACTGCTCCCATGGCATAGTCACTGGCATCTATTTGGATCTCAAATGGTCTTTGAAGATCTGGCAGTGCTAGTACTGGTGTTGTACTAATCTTTTCTTTCAAGGTGTCGAAGGCTTTCTGTTATTTGCCTCCCCACTGGAACACCTTGTTCAATCCTGTCAAAGCATGTAAGGGAGCTGTAATTGAGGAAAAGTTAGAAATGAACTTTCTCCAATATTGTGTTGCTCCTATGAAGCTTCTAACTTCTGTAGCATATTTGGGTTTAGGCCAGTTTACAATGACTACAACTTTAGAGGGATCTATCTTCAATTCACCACCCCCTACTATATGTCCCAAATAATTCAAAGATGTTTTGCCAAATTCACATTTTGAGAGTTTAACCTAAAGTTTTTCTCTTTTCAAAACATCTAGTGTCTACTTAACATGCTTTAAATGTTCTTCCCACATTTTTCTAAATATAAGAATGCCATCCAAATATACAATAACAAAATCATCAAGAAAAGGTCTGAGTACATCATTCATTATTCTCATGAAAGTAGCAGGAGCATTAGTTAAGCCAAAAGGCATAACCAGCCACTCATACAATCCCTCCTTTGTTTTGAAAGCAGTCTTCCATGCATCTTGTTCTGCAACTATGACCTGATGACATCCACTATGCAAGTATAACTTGGAAAAATAAATAGCTTCCTTTAACTGATCTAATAGACCATCTATGCGAGGAAGGGGATAACGGTTTTTTATCATTATCTTATTCAGTGCCCGGTAATTAATGCACATTCTCCACGAGCCATATTTCTTTCTCACCAAAACGATTGGTGACCCACATGGCGATGTGCTAGGTCTGATGAACCCTTTTTCAAGCAACTCATGCACCTGCTTCTTGATTTCTGCATTCTCTAAAGTAGACAACCTGTACATTCCGATGTTAGGCAATGGAGCATCTTGCTGCAAATTAATATCATGCACTATTTCCTTTTTGGGTCGTAGACCTTTAGGTTCTTGAAACAAGATATCATACTCTGAAACAACTTTTTCTAAATCAACTTGCTTTTTAGCATCACAGCCCTCAAATACATTGGTTTTATCAAGTTTCTTTTCCTTTACAACCATCAGTAAAAATTGTTTGCATGAATTTACAATTCGTTTCATATGCCCTGAGTTTATGAGAGTATAATTTCTCTTGAGCTTATGAGCTCTTACAAAGTATTCGATTCCATCTTTAATGAGTAGATACTTGTTCTCAGCTCTATAGAAAATAGCTTTTCTATCGTACAAGTAAGGACTTCCTAAAACAATTCCACATATATCTAGAGGAATTATATCTAACTCAACTTCATCTACAAATGCTGACCGAAAAGAAAACTTAAGTTTACATTGTCTAGTCACTTGTAGTTGTGCCTTATCACTTAACCAACCTAATGGGTATGGTTTCTTGTGAGGTGTAGTCAGTAATCCCAACTTCTTTACAATTGCTTCAAAAATTAAATTTACTTGTGAACCACTATCAAACAAAGTATCAATTTTTTGATGTTTGGAAATAACTCGAATATGGAAAAGCTCATGTGTTTTTCTCTCATTTCTTCATTATTAACAGATTGTGAAGAATTACTAGTAGATGCTTTAGAATTTTTACCTTTTATACGTGTGGATGCAATGGTTGTTTCATCTCCTGAGTCCGACCCCAAATCTTTTTGAATAGCTGCAACAGTCTTCTTCTTCTTGCCCTCGAACTTCTTAGGTCTCAGCTCCGGATGCAGAATCCAACAATGCTCATCAGCATGCCCATCCTTTTTACAGTGAGTGCATGAAGACTTGGCCTTTTGTGTAGTATTGGCCTTCCTTTCTTTCCATTTCCGTTTTCTTTTATCCTTATTCTTGCTTGCAATGGGTTTGGATGATCCCCCAACTTATGGATTCCCATTCTTTCCTCTAGCTTCTAGATGCGTATCTTGAACAGATACCTCATCTATACTAGTGGGATTAAACATGAGGATAGTGTGCCTCATGTAGCTGTGTAGATCCCTTATGTATTTCAACAAAGTCTTAGGTGAGTCTAATGAAATTCCCAGAATCAATGCTCTCTTCCTAAATTCTTGGGTGTAACCCTATACACTTTGCCCTTTCAATTGGCGAAGAGTTTGCCATCTCATCATGGCTTGTTGCATGCAAGCTAGTGGATAGAACTGTTTTTTGATCACAGAAACAAATTCACTATAGATAGAAAGAATCTTACCATGTTTCTTCATGTCAGCTTGGGTCCTGCCTTCCCACCCTACCAAGGCAGTACCTCTGAGGCATAGGCTGGCCAGTTGAATCTTACTCTTGTCTGAGTCGATACTCTACACTGTGCATTACACATCAATTTGTCTGATCCAATTATCCAGCTTCTCTACATTCAACTCTCCATCATATATGGGTAACTCAAATTCAACATCTAATTTAATCAAAGAAGTCTTCTTTTTATGTTCAGGGCTATTAGGAGGTGTGAGAAAGTTTTCTTCTTTCCCTTTGCCTTTTGAGTGGTCATGGAGGAGAGATTCTTCTTCTCCTTTATCTTGTTTAGAGCCTGATGAATCTTCATCTTTATGTTTCCTAAAGTCCTTATACATTTCCTCTACCATGGACCTCATGGCCAGGAAACTATCTATAAATTGAGGGTCTAGCCCCAAGGGACTTTCCTCTGACATTTTCTTCTGAAGATGGACTCTTCCAATTTCTGGGTTAGTCTCAACCAACTCTCCTTCTCCTAATTTAAGCTTTGTTCTAGTTAGCATTCAACAACAAAATTCAGCACAAGCTTGTCTAAGCTTAAACAACCTAATGCTTTTATACCACTTGATCTGATAATCACTCATGAATGATCTCATTTAATTAATGAAGGTATTACAGTCTCATGTGCTGGGGTGTGTCTATGTTATTTTAAGAAACTGTTATCGGGAAATCTAGTGTCTATGCAGAGCTGTTGGTCCCACTAAGACGAGTAGCTATCTTAGAAACAAACAGATTAAAGTTACTTTCATTTTCCTTTACCAGAAGTAGATAGGAGAAGAGCAAAGAATACCAACCTCGATCTTTCGCTCGGTTCTCTACTTGTTCCTTCTCCCCTTTGACAGATCTTTGCCGCTCCACCCTTGACCACTCCACTTCAAAGAGTACCTGTAAAGTCAAAGCAACATAATACCTTCAAAGTGTAGAGATCTACAGTCATAAACAATATAGGACCAGATATATATTGACCACATACATGCATATATTAGCAAACATACAAGGATGTGGAGGAAAACTTGAATAGCTTTATTGATATAGAGATTAGAAGAGAGGATTACAGCCCATTGATCTGACCTAGCATCATCCTCCCAGCATGAAAGCCCTTCTCCACCTCATGAAAAGCTTATATCACCCAACACTATGATATTCCACCAGGAAACCAATAGCACTTCCTTACAAGATACAAGATTCCAGCCTTTGGATCTCTGGGATGAGGGATCCATATATAGATGATTGCAGGGGGGTGAGTCAGCTTTTGGGATTTTGATTAGTGTCTTCTCTTTGATATTCCTTGATTCCACTTGGAGATTGATGATCTCTTACTCATCCCTGGGCGAATTCAGAGAGGCAAGTGTCACAGGAGAAGTTTCTGGAAGATTCCATGATCATCCATCTTGCAAACTGTCTCTTCCATTTGTCTACTCTCGCCCATCGCACCCTACAGAAGGGATTTTCAGTATGCATTGCACTTTTTTCACTGAGCATGTGAGATGCATCGCGCCCTCTGCACTGAGTAGTCTGTATGGTCCAGTTTTGACCAGTTCTGAGCAGTTTTCTGTGGAGAACTTCTGGGAGATGATGTAATCAGCTGACCTTGTTCCTTTAGGGTATGAAACAATACTTTTAGGGACTCATAAGCCCTTGGTTTATGGACATATGTGATTAGGGTTGCAGTGCCCAAATATGTTTATAACATGGGGGAATAGATAAAAAGGCACTACATAAAGTAAAGGCCTTTTATAAACTATTACATGGAGTGAATTATTTTTTTTATATATTTAAGCAATCACTATGGAGGTTTGTAGTGAATAAACAACCCTAAGATGCCATCACATTTACAAGTCGACACTAAGAATACACATTGAAGGTGATATCAAATGTGTGGAATGAGTGCAGGACAAAGCATGGGATAATTAAAGTGAGCATTTCTTTTTGGGTTACAAACTATTGTTAAAAAGAAATAGTGTGATCTTTTGACCATGATGGTGATACTAAAATCACATTTGGAAACATTCAAGGGACCCAACATAATAGATTCAAGTGTTGTGACCTGGTAAAGGCTACGATTGTAAGATGAAAGATTGTGTCAAATGAAACCATGTAAACGCATTAAGGCGTGTGTTTAGTGGAAAGAAAAGGAAACACATGTACATATGCAATGCACTGAAAACATAGTGGGAATGTTTTGAAGTGATTAAACAATATTTCATATGTAAATTATAGTCCAATCAATATTTAATTGGAAACTCATATTGTAATACTTGACTTTTCATATAATAAAAATTTTGGTTCAAAATATTTACAATTGTATTTGATATTTTTTGTGTTGTTATCAACTTATGAGACTGCATGATTCACGTGTTTTCATATGAGATGAGCATGAATATTGTATGTTATTTTTTTTAATATAGTTGCAAAATCATACTAATTCATTTGTGTTAATTAAAAATGAACACAAATAAAATGAATATAAAACTACTACATTAGTAGTTTTATAGTAATTAATTATGAACACAAGTAAAATGAATATACAACTACTAAATTAGTTGTTTATAATTATTATTAATGAAAATAAATAAAATGAATATAAACTACTAAATCAATGATTTATATAAATAATGTGAAACTACCAAAACAAGACAAATGACTACTTCAAATGATAAATTTGTGATTCAATGACGTCTAAATTTTGCATATATAGACTATTAGTAGCTAATTTACAGTACATATACACACCCAAATTTATTCATATCTTTGGTCATTAATTAATTTCAAACAATGACTAAAGTTTTTGCATATATATCATAATATGGATATTAGTAGTTAATTTACAATATCTTATAACATGACCAACATTTTGGTCATATTTCTTTGGTCATTAATTGTTTTTCGCGGGTGATCATATAGCAATATATTTTGTTGTATATTTGGTAATTAATTATGGAAATTAATGACTAAATTAATGACCAAATTTATAACTAAATATACTACTAAACAATAAAATTGAGACAACCAACTAATGACTAAGTTAAAAATAACTAAAAGTTGGTCACGTTATAAGATACTGTAGATTAACTACTATTAGTCACCGACTGAAAAATGGTCGTTTATATACAAATTTTAGTAATTTTTTTAGTAACTAATTAGCTATTTTGTACTAGTGACACGTGCAATGCATTAGAAACATAGTGGGAATGTTTTGAAGTGATTAAACAATATTTCATATGTAAATTGTAACCCAATCAATATTTAGTTGGAAACTCATATTGTAATACTTGGCTTTTCATATAATAAAAATTTTGGCTCAAAATATTTACCATTGTATTTGATATTTATTTGTGTTGTTATCAACTTATGAGACTGCATGATTCAAGTGTTTTCATATTAGATGAGGATGAATATTGTATGGTATTTTTTTAATATAGTTGCAAAATCATACTAATTCATTTGTGTTGATTACAAATGAACACAAATAAAATAAATATAAAACTACTAAATTAATAGTTATATAGTAATTAATAATGAACACAAATAAAATGAATATACAAATACTAAATTAGTTGTTTATAATGATTATTAATGAAAGTAAATGAAATGAATATAAACTACTAAATCATTGATTTATATAATGAATGTGAAACTACCACAACAAGATAAATGACTACTGCAAATGATAAATTTGTGATTACAAATGATGACTAAATTTTGCATATATACGACTATTAGTCACTAATTTACAATATCTTATAACACAACTGAAATTTAGCCATATTTCTTTCGTCATTAATTGGTTTCAAACGATGACTAAAATTTGCATATATATGACTATTAGTAGTTAATTTACAGTATCTTATAACACGACCAAAATTTTGGTCATATTTCTTTGGTCATTAATTGGTTTTCGCGGGTGGTCATATAGTAATATATTTTGTTGTATATTTGGTAATTAATTGTGGCAATTAATGACTAAATCAATGACTAAATTAATGACCAAATTTTTAACTAAATATACTACTAGACAATAAAATTGAGACAACCAATTAATGATTAAGCTAAAAATGACTAAAAGTTGGTCGCGTTATAAGATAGTGTAAATTAGCTACTATTAGTCACTGACTGAAAAATAATCGTTTATATGCAAATTTTAGTCATTTTTTAGTAACTAATTAGCCATTTTGTACTAGTGATATGTGCAATGCATTGAAAACATAGTAGGAATGTTTTGAAGTGATTAAACAATATTTCATATGTAAATTGTAACCCAATCAATATTTAGTTGGAAACTCATATTATAATACTTGACTTTTCATATAACAAAAATTTTGGTTCAAAATATTTACGATTGTATTTGATATTTTTTGTGTTGTTATCAACTTATGAAATTGCATGATTCACGTGTTTTCATATTAGATGAACATGAATATTTATGGTATTTTTTTAATATAGTTGCAAAATCATACTAATTCATTTGTGTTGATTAAAAATGAACACAAATAAAATGAATATAAAACTACTAAATTAATAGTTTTATAGTAATTAATAATGAACACAAATAAAATGAATATACAACTACTAAAATAGTTGTTTATAATGATTATTAATGAAAGTAAATGAAATGAATATAAACTATTAAACCAATCATTTATATAATGAATGTGAAACTACCACAACAAGATAAATGACTACTACAAATGATAATTTTTTTATTACAAATGACGACTAAATTTTGCATATATACGATTATTAGTAGCTAATTTACAATATCTTATAACACGACCAAAATTTAGTCATATTTGTTTGGTCATTAATTGGGTTCAAATGATGACTAAAACATTTATATATGACTATTAGTAGTTAATTTACAGTATATTATAACACGACCAACATTTTGGTCAGATTTCTTTGGTCATTAATTGGTTTTCGTGAGTGATCATATAGTAATATATTTTGTTGTATATTTGGTCATTAAGTGTGGCAATTAATGACTAAATCAATGACTAAATTAATGACCAAAGTTATAACTAAATATACTACTAGACAATAAAATTGAGACAACCAATTAATGACTAAACTAAAAACGACTAAAAGTTGGTTGCGTTATAAGATACTGTAAATTAGCTACTATTAGTCACCAACTGAAAAATGGTTGTTTATATGCAAATTTTGGTCATTTTTTTAGTAATTAATTAGTCATTTTGTACTAGTGTTTGAATTTCTTGTCAAGAAACAATCAACCAACCATACGGTGGAGAAAAAGGCACATGAAGAGTAGTGTAAGGGGTACATGGACAAAGCCATGGTGCACATAAACAGTGAAAGGGAAACAACTTGGCGCTTCATCAAACATGCACTTTTGAATGCTTCAATTGAAATAAATACTCCAAGTGGTGAAGGGAACACCACCCACGAAATAGAACATATACACTAATGAATGAGAGACTAAAGGCCACAAATTAAAATATTATTGTTGCTGAATACTACCGGTCCTTCCTCCTTGGACAAGGCTATCATATAAATGCTACTAGCTCTACTTTTTTGGGCATAATACTTTCATTTGTTGGATTGAAACTATTGTGTTATATACGAAAATGAAAATTCCGATGCTAGGGAACCATAGTTCAAACAACTATGGATATAATGGTTACAAGACTCATTTCAATACAAGCCTGTGTATGAATAGGTCACACCAAGCATTGTAAAGGCAAAAATGGCTGGAGCACTTTCCCAACGATATGCAATGTGTGCATATTGGAGTCTCTTTACATTATCTCTAATTTTTGCATGGATCTTTAGAGAGTTTGATCCATTTCTATGAAATATTTCTTTGGTTAAATATCTCACTCACACTACTAGCAAAGAATTGTTTCAAACAAATGTTGCTCTATGTGTCATGTTTGGGCAATTTTTTTTGGTTTTTTATTTTTCTGTTTGTTTTTGCTTGTTTATTTTTGTTCTTTTGTTTGTTTGTTTGTTTTTTCTTCCCCTGTAGTATGTACATTTATAATGTTTAGAGTTGAGCACCAAGGAAATGCTTAAGACACTTGAAACCATGTGGGTGAATAAAATAGATCACACAATTTGGATGAACAATTATGTCATTTCTTTGCATTCTAAGCGACCCTAGAGGATAAGTTTTCTCCTAATTGCGACTTGAACTAAGTCACATTTTTTGAATGCAACTTGAATGATTCCAATGCCACTAGGTCACAAAATCATAAGTGGGAATATTAGAAAAAAACAAATAATATGACATATCAGGAAGTTGAGACTATGTGACCTTCATAGGTCACAATCCATCCCACTGGGTTGCAAAATAACATGCCATAGCCTTAAACAAATAGTCAGAGGACGCGACCTGTCTGCAATGCAACTATCCAAACCCCACAAGTCGCAGTCCATCCCACTGGTCACCATTTATTCAAAAAGTCGCCAGTTTGTTGAAATTCCTCAAATCGTATTCCTAAATGCAATTATCATCCTCATAACTAAAGGTCGCACTCAAATCTTTCATTACGACTTAGGTTCATAATTGCGACCTACGCCACTATCTAGAATTGCGACAAGGTGGAAAATTGTGATCATAGGCACAATTAATATTGCCTTTTGAACATGTCAATGAAAAGTGTGAAAAGGCCTCAATTTATATCTTCATTCATAATTAAGACTTGTCCCAAGTCACATTTCCAATTGTGACTTGGCCAAAGTCGCACTCCCAGGGGTGATGGACCAAGTGATGCATTTGAAAGGTTTATTCAAAGTCATTCAAAGGCTCCATTGAGTGAGGTGATATTTGTGATGATTGAAACATATATTAAGGGATGATTAAGAGCAGTGAAGGGATACCATATATTGAAACATCACATCTTAAAAAATGATATAGGCTAAATTATAAAGGCATGTTCGACGATATAGTCATAACAACATTTTGACACTCCAAGGGGATATTATGGTAATTGAAAATGCTACCAAGGGAAAAGAAATAATATAAGAGCAACTCACACATACATCCAAAATCCGTATTGAGTATGAACATGATACATACAAGTGACTTTGGAAGACTAAGCCATCTTATTGACTACATCTGAGGATTATAAATTCTTATCTATTATTATTTGTGATGTTTATTCATTAAAGTGCATTTGGCTAATTGGTTAATCCCTGATTGTGTGAATTTACAGGTTCGATGTTGCGGAATGGTTCCTCGCTATACTTCCCATACACATGATCTTAAGCACTAATGGCATACAGGGTAGAAGAAGGGCAATGCAATTTTATTTGGTGTGGATAAAGTTAGGGTTTCTTCCAAGAAGTTTTGCAATTAAGGTTTCAACAAACAGGTAAATTGGCTCCACGTAGCTTCCCAAGGTATTGTGTCAACTTTGATGGCAGGGGAATTAACAGGAAAATGGACACAATTTACACAACAAATGGACATTGCTACCCTGCTCATCAACCTGTACAAGTCACCATATCATTGCAACAACATTGGCAAAAAGCATTAGGGTTTCCAACGACCTGATTTATCCTCCTCACAATTTTTCTTCTATCAATATGTAATTGTTTATCATTATATTGTTAACAACCATATAAATATCAATTGATCATGTAATAGTCATTAGACATGAGGAAGTAGTGAGGTGGTTCAAGAATCTTCAAGTAGATGAAAGGTCAGAATAGGTGAACAATCACATGACCTCTATAAATATACACTCATGCCTCATTTTGGGGGGGGACTTTAGCACTTGAGATTAGACGAGGAGTACATAACTGATCCATTCTTGAAGAGGTAGAGGTACTAAAATCTTGGCATCTGGTAGGAGGAGCTGTAGTGAGGCTAGAGTTTTGCATTGGATAATGGTATGAGTAGCCCATGTTCCACTATTGGGATTTGATGAATTACATGATGTGTGCTTGTATTTACAACAAAAATAATGATAACTTATTCATGTATAGCATTGATTCTCATGCTTACTCATAGTATCTGTTGTCTGGTTTTTTCACTGTATTTGTATGTTTGCTTTCATACCGACAATATGTTATGGACTAGTTTGTAGTTGTTGCATGCATTTTTTCTTTCGAACCTATGCTTACTTATTCCATGCCATTCCAGTGACTTATTGTCAACTAATTTTCAATTAACCTCTTTCATGTTCTTGTTTATGTATGTCTAAGGAAGTTTTGGCTCACCGATATTTCTCATGACATACTTATTCTTATGGTTGTTGTGACTTTTGTGTACCTCTTTCTACAATCTGTCAATCTTGGGTTGACCTTGCCCTATTATTTAGGAATTTTATTCTTACCCTCACTCTATTATCCTTCATTTGACAACCAAGAGAGAAACATTCATGCTGGTAGCTAGTCCCACATATCATATGGGGCTCCTATCCTTAATGACGTGAGGTCTAATTGGAACTTCATACCAGGGAGACCCCATAACTGTTGGCGACATCCAACAATGTCAATAATTACATAGCCTTCTCCCTCTATACATAGCATTTTAGTAGCAAAACTCTAATCACTAATAGTCCATCAATAATGAGTACATTCCTAGTGGCCCTTATTTAATAGATATTATCCTTTTTCATTGAGTAACCATAAGTTAACTACCTATTGAGAATTATTCAAAGAAGATGCTATTGTGCATTAATTAACTAACTCATATGTCCCATAAGTAGGGATATTATGGGAATTATTCATAGAATATGGTATTTTTCATTAATTGACTAACTCCTAAGTTCCCTAAAGTAGGGATGTTAGTCTAGGGCCCTAACAACCTGGCATTTAAATTATAAGAAATGATTGTTTTCTCGTTGTTTTGAATTGAATGGGATTATATTTACAATGAGAATTAAGGAATATATAGAGTGTGTCAAAGTAATTTCCTTTTGAAGCCATCATTTTCTAGATAATGCATTTTGATTTCCTTTTAGAAATATCAAATATGAGTTTTTTTTGTTTTCTTGTTTTATTTATTCTAGGTAGAAAAATGAGAATTATTATTTAAGTGATACATGTAATAATAATAGACTTGTTCTCAAAATTATAAATAATGGGTCTCATACATTTGCTAGTTTGTGGTATGTTGTCTTTTTTCAAGTTATTTGGCCATTTTTTGATTCCTAATACTTTCGTAATTTACCTTTTGGAGTGTTGATATATCTTGGCAATTAGCTCAACATAGTCAAGGAAAATGTAGTGTACTATAGTGTCTTTATTTATGAGAATTCTATGCTAAAATAAAAATTCTCCTTGTACTATATTTTAGAGAAGAATTCTTAACAACCTTTATTATGCCTTTCATGGCTTTATTAATGGAATTTGAATCTATATTCTTACAACGTCCATTGGCCATTAAGTGTTCCATCATCTTTCTTAATAATATTTGTTATTCATAATGATCATAATGTCACCCTTGTCCACTTTTAAAGTTATTATGTTTTCATTCCCCTTAACATCTCTTAATGCTTCACTTCCTCTCTATTGATGTTTCTCTTGAGTGACTTAACATGTTCAATGGTGATTACACAATTATATCTTGCTTCCTTAGTGATGTTTTTTGGAAAATCCTTGATTGGATCCTCAATGTTGGATCATATATTTGCAAAAAGTATCTTATTTCAAGAAATAACAAAATTGAAACCATATTTTAACACTTTTGCATATGTGCCATATAAAACATGTTTAGAAGGATCGACATAATTGTATCATTCATGTATTTTATGTGGGTTTATTTTTTATCCATATCAATATATGTTTGGTTTTGATTTTCTATCACAATGTGTGAAGCAACCTTTATCTTTAAAGTAGTACATGCCTCAATTTGACAACATATGCTTGTTTAATTACTATGCATATATTTGGTTGAAGTAATGGATGCGAATATTAACACATAATAATCAGTTGGAACACACATTTATAATGGTTGATTTTCAATGCCAATCATAGTGGCAATTAGCATTGTGTCACAAGTGTTAATATTCCTTACATAGTCATTACATCATGACCCAATTAGACATACAAAAGTTCAATCATGTTAACATTTGTCACTACACATTGGCATGTAAACCCTCATTACAAAGATACAACATATAATGAATCACACTATTGCGATGGAAAACTCGATAAATCATTAGATAGAAAACTCAAAAATTGGATTGTTATATAGAAAACTCTAATAGTCATGGTAGATTATCTTCCCCATTTTCTATATATGTAATTCAAAGAACATAAATAGATGACAACAAATATATTTGTGTTCCTTGGCTACACTATAAACATTATCTCATGTCATTTCCAATGGATTGAATAACTGAGTGGTTGATTATTTGTTGTTTGTATAAACTTCAAAATATTCACAACTTGTTATAAACTCTTATGCATTTAATTAAGTGTGGAGTCGATCCATTGCTATATATTGTTGTGCAATGTGTGAATATTTTTTTTTTGTTTGAGTTAGCTAAGTAATTATGTCATGTCGTAAAGTTGTGGCTATTTAATTTAAGTTCAACTTGTTGCAACTTGTGTTGTGTTTTGTATTTATTTTGTTAACGCACCCCCATTTAGAATAGTAAATATGGGGATATAGTTCAAGGTCAAGGTAGTTTACATCACCTCATGAATGCTTAAGTTCATATATGTGAACTCCACACTTATGTTAGTTGATATTAAGGGTGGTTATGTCTTTACTCTCCTACTTAAGGGTGGTAGTCCATATCTAGGATAATTATGATCTAGGAAGATATTGATGACTATCAATATCTTCCACTAGATCAACATGGTTCTCCTTATTGGACATTTTGTTATGATTTTTTGGGTCTTTTGATGGTGCTAGACCTGCCAACATTAAGGGGATCTCCACAATAAGATGTACCAAGTAGACCTCAAACAGTTTGGAGTAGGAGTCCGAGTAGTGGGAGGTAGTGTAATTCCTTAACCACGATAGCACACAAAGGAAAGAAAGATAACTTTGGGTGAGAGAAAGTGTGTGACCTTGTGGCAAATCAAGTGTGATGCATGGGGGTTCTAACACACAGAGGGGAAAAGGATGTGTGCCCCTTAAAAGCCTGTAATAGTACACATCATGAGAGGAACATATGCATGAAATCACGATGGCCATGATATTATTATTATAAGTGAAAGTTCCATCCATACATGCACCATTGATGGCCACTAGCCCCAATAATGGAACATTACAGTCAAGAACACCTACTCCTCTAAATAAGTATACTCGCATTATGCTGTGGAGAAGCCAAGGCTCGTCACAATACTCCCAAGGCTTTTCTAGGCCTAAGCCTAACCAAAATATTGTTCTATGAGTTATGCGGTTCTATTTATAACAAAGGGTGGGGTGATCCTTGACATTCCCCCTTGTGACTCTTCGACTACCCTCATGACTTCAACTTATTCAGAAATAACTCATTACATAACATGATGATCTTTCACATTCCATTAATGACACTTGGAATTTCACTTACAACATATTTACAAATAATATTACATTTTCCACATGTACCCATGTGAGACAAAATAGGCTATAGACAACCTAAAAATACAAACCACTATAACTCTAAGTTTTGGGGAAAGACCAACTCAGCAACCTCCCCTTGGTGCTTCTCAGTCATGTACTCATTCCAAGCTTGGTACCATGTGATGATGTCCCCAAACTGCTTGATGGTGTCTTTCTAATATTGAACACTTTCCTCAATATCATTTGGGTATATGGTCTTGGAACCTATATACAACTCGTCCTTAAGCATGTGCAACATGGTATTGACCATGACAGGACCACCAATGTATTTCTGCATGTTTTGTGTGCTCAGTTCCAAGTCATCCCTAGTGGCCTCTCGCCTTAGCTACTCCATATACCTATCGATCTCTAGCTGAACTTGGTTCTTGTGTTTATCTTTGGTGAGGGAACCGAATGATGAGATCATGTGCGTTCTCACCATGACATCCAAAATCTTGTATAACCGTGCATATGAGGTCAGTATGTTGCTGATGAATGGGGTGAGCTACTCATAGTTTTGGATCAACATCCAAACCTTTGATTTCTCTAGCTCTGCCTGATGCTTCATCATCTTTTGCAAGTGAAGCTAGGCCCCTTTGTACTGCATTTTCCACTCTTGCACATGGGCAATCTTAGCATGTATGTTCTTGAGAGTTTGAAAAAAATCTTTACTCTGCTTCCGTAAGCCATGCACATGGAAAACTACTTTATCCACGGTCCCAAATCCATCATAGAGCTTCCCCATGATAGTCTCACGTGTTGATACTTCAGCAGTATCACTTTCCTCATCTCTACCATTGCAAAAACTGCGCTCTGTTCTCTGAGTTGTTTTGCCTCTTACTTGGAAGCCTGTAAGTTCTTTTCCATTTGTTCATTCTTGACCAACAAGAAATTAACATTTGAGCTTGTTTCTCCTTCATAGGCCAAGGTGGCATCGACAAGGGAAATTGGATGCTTTCTAATATTTGACACTATCACCCTCTCCTTCATGAATGCAGGTGATGTGTGATAATCCAGAAAGTGTTTCCTCCATGGTTGTACAATCTTCTTCTATAGCTCATTAAATGATAGATTGTACACTTCCATGACTAAATCATCATCAAGGAGAATAAGTTCTCCTTGCTCGCTCGAGACTGGTTCTACCACTAGAGGTGGTGGATATTAAGAGGTGACCTCTAGTGATGGTGGCATAAGGTTAGTGTCTTCATTATGTGGCTTCTGCCCCAACTCCATGTCTATCACTTCAATCAGTTTCTCAATATGCTAAGCAAGCTCCCGATCCTGCATTTGTTCACCCTCTTCTTTAGTTTTCGATTGTTTGAAATCCTCAACCTGTATGGGTGTTATTTTCTCCGTCATCAAACCTTGTCTTTCTTATTCCTCCTATTTCTTCTTCTCTTCTCTTTATCTCCTTCTCAACTCTTATTCTTCCTTAAACTTCTTTGTTTCCTGCAACTTTTGTTCTGCTTTCTGCAACCTTTGCTTTTCTTTCTTCCTTCGCTCTGCCCTCTTTATTTGTTGCTCGCTCTTTGCCTCCGTTGCCAAAACTGTTTTCACGGTGATAGGATTTTCTCTCATCTTGTAGCTTTGCTCTGCCTCTGGGTTCTCGAAAATATTCCTCTTACACTTGTCTGGTGCTAGATTGTTGTTGTTTTTGTTGCTTCCTGCACTGGTGCTGCCTACAGAGCAACCTTCCAAGTTGTGGCTATACTGACCGAATCGTGGAGTTTGGAGTCATTGTAAAAATACCTCCAAGGGTCCTCTTCGTGTCAGTAAAATGTCCCGTGGATCCATAGATAGTACACCTTCGTGCAATGGTTCTTGAAAATATCATGGGGATCATATAGATTAAAGTATTTGGTGCTGAAATCGAACTTCAATATCTCCTTAGCTTTGACATCTGCATCTTTCAAGTTCTTAATATCGTATAATCTGATCCGCAAAGGAAGAGCGGGCCATGGTGCCTTCTTATTCCTGTGAAATCCTGCCGATAACCTTGTGGAGAGGTGAATAGAGACCTCTTGCATGACTAGCTTGTTGTGGCATACCTTGATGGAACATGCAGAGGCTTCTCGCTGCCAAACACTCTGATGAAGGTGCCATTGGCTGAGACATACCAATATGCAATGTTAAGTATCACATCCATTGCTTCTTGGGACATGCAAGGTGGATCATGCTTAAAGATTAGCTTGTACAATAGGATGATGAAATGGTTAGTTAGCCTCGCCATTACTCCTCGGTATCTGCAATCGGAAAGAAATTTGTAATAGAAATTAATGACAGTCTCTTTTGGTGTCCATATCCATCTCATGCTAGGAAACTGTCGTTGGCACAAATTGCATCTAGTAAGTATGCAAACATGTAGAATATCGCTTGCTCATTGATCTGAACTTAAACATGAATGCAGAAACTTACATATATAATCATAAACATAGAGATGCAATAGAAAAACACTTCATTTCATTAATAGAAAAATACTGAACTATGCTTATAAACATAATGAAAATAAGATAACTCGGGCGATGGTAGCTTATCTCTAAGAAGAGATGTGGCGGCTACATGCCTCTAAACTGAGTTACAATGAGGCTCAAGGGCCTTTCTATTATTGAAAAATAAGGGAAAACCCTAACCTGAGGAGATGTAACACTAAGAGTTTATGGGTCCCGTTGGGGTTAGTTGGGCAGCCAACTTCCTGGGGTTATAACTTGGTCATATTATCTTCGTTTAATGCATATGATACCTCATTGGAAAGATATCTCTGAGGAATGCGATTGGTAAAGTTATTTCCATTGGAATATGTGGAGGAATTTTGCCAAAAAATGTGGTTTAGGGCCTCAAAATGGCTCCGAAAGTTTAGGACTCGAAAAATTGCCAAAAATAGTAAACTATGCTACAATTAAGGAAACAGATGAAACTAACTGGGGGGTCTAGGTGGAATAGGTGGGTGGCCACCTGGATCACTCATCCTTGGGTGGATTTTGGGTGTTAGTCACATGGACTTTCAATTGATGAGCCAATAAGTCCAACTCGTTGAATGACCTTCTATCACTTACCAACTGGTCTAATACAATTACCCAACCTTCAGGAAATGTCTCTGTGCTCTCTTGATCATATATTTAGCATGAAAATATGGTCAAGAATTAGTAGGCCTTCCTGAGAGACTTTATCTTGTAAACATGATTGGGTGTCTATCTGAACTTTGATGACTCTTTCACCTAATGCTTGACTATATCTCTCGTGTTCACCTGGTTGTGGGTGGCATAGAAACATCTGTCCATGCGCCTCACCGGCTGAGGTAAATGATACATCTAATGAAATTTCTCTACCCTAAAGGTGGAAATATCTATCCTGTTGGCACTGCTCAATATCATATTCTCTGGATTTGTGTGTGAGACAATCCAACTAAAAATGTTCACACATGGGAAGGTCGGGTAACTACATTCAACCTTGTATAAGCCTAACCCCTGGATACTTATATAAAATTTCTAGTCCTCTGAGTCTTCCTTGAAATCCTCTACAAAAGTATCGTTGATTTGCTGCCATGTCAACTTTGTTCCCTTCTTAATGAACCACTGAGTGTCTGCATAAACTGGTAGATTAACTGACATTTTCTCAATTGCTTCCCTAGTACTTCTCTCGATGGTTTCCTTTGATGTAACTCTCTTAGAGGCCATGTTAAGTGTACCTGCTAGATGGATGCTCAACAAATGATGTACCTAGAGAGGGGGAGCACACTCATAGCATGCAAATGTTAGCTCAAAACCAAAATCACTTCAAGAAAAGATCAAGCAAAAAATCAGAGTAATGCTAGGATAAATTGTGTAATTTATGGTTCACATAGGTGACTATCTGCCTGCTAAAAATGTGCATTGTGCAGTCCCAACAATCAGTGGGGGAGGCTTGCTGACTAGAACTACACAATGTGCAATTCAGTTTAGGCACACGCCAGGAGAGACTACACATTACGTAGTCTCAGTGGCCAAGACTGGGAGGTTGTCTCCTAGGACTGTGCAGTGTGTAGTTGTAGCTAGGCCAAGGCAGCCTCTATGCAATTCCAGAAGCCAAGGCAGAGGCCTTAAGCTACCGAAATGCACAATGAATGCAATGGAAAGCAAGATCTGGGCAAGGGAAGCATATATTTTCTGAAGGGGAGCATAAAATCGAGAATATATTAAAGATGGTGTGTTGCTGAGTGTAGATATGACTGAGTGATAATGCATGCAAGTGAAACAAGTGCACGAATCAATCAAACTAAAGGAAAACAAAGCATGTGGAGAGAGTCGCCACAACGATGACCGTTAGTGAAAAAACGGGGTAATGCATGTGACACTTGGGAAATGCAATGCAAAACTTGAAACAACACTTATACAAGCTAAAATGAGTTAAAATACCAACATTCATTTAACAAAACAAGTGAAACAACAATATCATAAGCCAAACAAGCAAAAGCGATAGAAAAAGTGGCAAAAGACTAGAAAAGCAAAACTTACCCGGAAAAGCGACAATGATCGTACCAAAGGTTCCTTGATATCCTCAGGAATTCCATAGCTCTAAGATCGAATGTGCAAATGAGCTCTAGCACAATTGATTAAATAGATTTGGTCAATTTAGGGTTTATAATGCAAAGGCCATAAATCAAGGAAAAAGTGACACTTGGTGGTAGTTTCCAAAATAACTCAAGTTCCTCCTTCGTTCTGCTAAGAATAGATCCATGTTTTCTAGGGATGTTTTTTTTCTTTTTCAAGAAAAGCTTCCATGCATTTCCCGGAGAGATTGCACGATTTTGGGAAGGAATGGGCAACTCACTAGCTCATGCATTTGAGCAACTTCTGAGCAAGAGGTTTCTCCACAATTTCTGCGCTGAGTGGCACTGTGCTATGTCTCATTCTCTATGTAATTTCCTAGCTGAAGAATGGTTGTTAGCTAGCTCTGCGCAATTTTGGAGTTGAAAGCTCACTATCATCTTGGACTGTGCAATTCATGAGATCAAGGTTGTTTTCCCTCAAGGATTGTGTAGTTCTCTAAGGTAAGCTTGAAATATGATGAAAACCAAGTCAAGAGATCAACTTGTGGGTTAGAAAACAAATGCAATAAGAAAACACAAGCCATGATGCAAAGGATGAGGCTCCATCAAAGCACAAGTACTTGTGTTAGTGTGAGATGAGCTGCTGTAATTTAGAAGGGAGGCTCCAAAACAAATCATAGGCAAAATTTTGAAGGGTGGTTGTAGCCGATACAACATTGGCGATACACTAGTAGAGCTCTAGCTCTCTATATGGACCTTGTCTCCTATAAAGCGAGTCTAACTCTTCTAGAAGTATTTTTTGATTCTTTGATTATCATAGCTTTTTCACTAGATTAAGTTAAAGAAGTAGCCCCTACCATTATCTTTATCGACAACACACATACCAAGCCAAGTCAAATCGAGTTGTTTCAATTGGGGATGAGGGGTATATATATGCACAAGTAATGTGGAGTGCTAGAGTTTTAGTTTCATCTCTGGTGTTGCTCTGTTTCCAGTAGACCTGGACAATACCCCGACGGAGTCACTTCTGGAACATAAGCATTTCTTCGCTGCTAATGAGCCTGGACAGTACCCCGATGGAGTTACTTGCTTCACCTCCTTGCTCAGGAAGCCTTTCTCTTCTTTCGCCTTTATTTTATTTTTTTCAGTTTTTCATTTTTCAAAGAACTGTGCATAGGCACTTATCTGATTTAGAATATTAGATTATTGTGCTAAGATCCTCCTCATATTAGAATCAAATTTCTTTCATTGTTCTTAAGGATTCATGAATTTTTGCAAGTGAAATGATGAGTTTTTATGTTAATTTTTATGAGCAATTTAACATGATAAAGAGACTGAACAACAACATAAGAATCTATAAAAAATCATCAAAAACACAATACAACAAGAAGATGATAAAGGAATTTACCCTTCTTGGGCTATGTCTCCTTGGTCCAACTTTCAATGGCTCGGGCATCTCTATTATGCTCAAAAGTGTAAAAATATGTATTTACAATGCTCCAATGCTTTTGAAACCTACTCCAATGAGTCAAAAATCCCCAAAAATGGTACCCTAGGCTCTTTTATTTCCTCATTTGGTTGAAAACTGCCTTAGTTATGACTTCTACCAATATTTCCACAATTTCCTCTCTAAATCTAGCTAATTGCCAGTTAAATTCAATATTTGGAGTTAATTCTAGCATTTCCACCAAAATTGGCAGTCTCACCAACTTCCTCTCCTATTTTGTGGTTAAGGCTGAGTGGTAACATGCACGATGGTTTAGGTGATGGTTCTAGCAGCTCCATGGCAAATTGCAATTAGCAAGAACTGGCGGTCTTATGGTTGTGAATGCGAAGTGGGCGATGTGCGATTGCAATAAGTGGTGGATCCGACAAAACTATAAACTGAAATATAACTATTTTGCATCTAGAATATATATCGCAATTGGCGGAGCCAGGGTAAACATATAACAAGACTCTACAATCTGAGATTTGTGATTGCGATGTCGCATCGCAACCTAGTACACTGCGATATGCTACTGTGATATCTCATCGCAACCCGGTATGCTATGATCTGCTATTGCAATATTGCATTACAACCCGATACGCTATGATCTGTGATCTCATTGCAATTATTGCATCGCACCCTGGTTTGTTATGGGGCCAATTCTTTAACACCAACCCACCTGCGATATGTGATTTGCAAAATATGGGGCTAATGGAGGCTTGCCACTTGGCGCTTCCCCCATTCACTGAAGATTCATGCCATGTCATCTGCTCCTGCCATCTATCCAAGTCAAACCTGAACTTTGACTTTCTCTAACTTCTTCATATGAGTTCGGATTCAAGTGTTGTTCACACCATTGGAATCAAGATGACGAGCACTTCGATCTGAAGCTAACTTTATCGATATTCTACCGCTTTGAATTTTGAGCCTAATTTTAAGCACCTGATCACTCCTCCCCATTGAAAGCCTTTTGGACCCCAAAAGATCACTTTCAGTTGTCCAATAGGTAAGGATACAATTCCCTCACCTTTCCAATCTCTATACATTTGGCTTTGTCCATGTTATTATCAGTAGCAACATCCTTCTTACAAATATGATACAATACATTATGATGCAAATGGTAAACAAATTCCTCCACTTGATTTTGACTCAAGCTTGAATATACATCTTGAAAGCATGTATTTTTTTAAACATAACTTTCATGTAAAACAACATGATGCTTGAGGAAAGTAGTTATACAAATTATAGGCCTAGAAAGTACATCAACAAACTTGTTGCTTATACCTTTCTTGTACCTTTTGACCGAGTGTAATAGTAGAAGAAAACCCATCCAATGAAAGTGCCCTTGTCACTGAAACTTAAAAAATGTGGCATTGAAAATTTCTGAATGAAAAGAAATGGGCTTACCACATTGCATAAAGACTGTGCCCACGGCATAGTTACATACATCAACCTGAAACTCAAATGACTTTTTCAATTTTGGAAGAACAAGTATAAAGGTTGAATTGAACTTTTGTCTTAAAGCATCAAATTCCTCTTATTGTTTTCCTCCCAACTGGAAGACCTTTTACACAACTGTCAAAGAATGCAAATGAGGTAAAATAGAAGAAAAATTTACAAAATCTTTCCTCCAACATTGGGTTGCTCCCAAAAAAAAATCTTACCTTGGAGAAGTCTAACATCATCTCATCTTCTCCAATATCATGGCCCAAGTACATCAAAAAAGTTTTATCCAACATATACTTTGACATCTTCAATAAAAAATGTTCTTGACATAAGACATCAAGTATTTCTTTCTGATACATGACATGTTCATAATGAAATTTTCTGAAAATGAAAATGTCACTCAAGTGGACTATCATGTCTAGAAATGGATTCAATACATCTTGCTTCATATGCATGAAAGTAGTAGGATCATGGAAAATACCAAAAAGCATAACAAGGCATTCAAACAAACCTTGATTGGTTTTAAATGTCGTCTTCCATATATGTCCTTCAACAACTCTACTCTAATGAAAACCACTTCTTGAATCCCATTCAATGAAATGCTTACCATTCTTCTTAGGCATCAAAACAAGAGGTGCACCACATGGTAAAGGATAAGGTCGAATGATATTTTTATTCAAAAATCCCTATATTTTTATTTTTTTTGTTATTTCTGTAGTTTCCCTTCTTGACATCCAATGCATTTCAATGTTAGAAAGAATACACTTTTGTTGCAATGGTATTTCATGTTGGATTCTCCTCTTGGAAGGAAATCCTTTTTCTTTCTAAAACACTTCATCATCAGGGTTAACTACATCAACCAAATTAGTTTTCGAATTTGAATTACAACCATCAAGCACTTCATAATCAACATCAACATTGGGTTTGATCATAAGAAGCACTAAATTCTTCCTTGAACTCACTAGTCTTTTAATTTTCCCTGCATTAACTAATGAAATATTTAGTTTCTTGCGATGAGCTCTCACAATATACTCCATGCCATCCTTGAGAAAGTGGTACTTGTTTTCATGACGATAGAATATTGCTTTTCTATCATAGAGGTAAGGACTACCCAAAACAATTCCTGATATTTCAAGTGATACAACATATAATTCAACTTCGTCAATGAAGTTTGCTGTGATTGCAAACCGAAGAATACATTTTCTTGTAACCTGTAAATTTGTGTCCTTGCATATCCAACCCAATGGATATGGCTTGGGATGTAAAATGGTTTTAAGATTAAGTTGTTTGACTAAGTCATCAGATATCAAGTTAGCTTGAGACCCACTATCAAAAAGTGTGTCGATTTTTGTATGTTTTAAGATTACTCTCACATGAAATAATTCAATCATCGTTTCTTCATTTGGAGTGCTAGTGTGACAATTTGATATACAAGTGCTAGCAATGGATTCTTTTCCTTTCATAGCCATGGATGTAATTTTAGTTTCATCACCTGAATTAGATCCCAAATCCTCTTGAATGACGACAACTGTCTTTTCTTTTCCTTTGTTGTTGAATTTATTTGGTTTCATTTCAGGATGAAGCTTCCAACAATGAGCTTCAGTGTGACCCTCTCTGTAACAATGTTTACATATTTTTTTCTCTTCTTCATTTTTAATGGATGCATTTTTCTTTCTCTTTACCCTTAAATGGCTTTTTACTACCTTCTTCTGGAGAGTTTTTCCCTCTTGCCTCAAGATGAGTGGTTTGCACACACACATCATCTAGATTATTGGGATTAAACATTAAGATAGTATGTCTAATGTAATTGTGTAAACCCCCTATGTACTTCAATAGTGTGTCATGTGATTGCAAATCTACCCCTAACATCAAAGACCTTTTTCTAAATTATTGGGTGTAATCTTGCACATTTTGACCTTTAAGCTATCCAAAGTTATGCCAGTTCATGATGGCTTTCTACATATAAGATAGAGGGTAGAGTTGTCTTTTGATTATAGCAATGAAATCATTCCAAGAAATTGATATCTTACCATTTTTTTTAATCTCCTCTTGGGTCTTTGATTCCTCCATACAAGTGCTTCACCCTCCATTCTCAAGGAAGCGAACTGAATCTTTATGTCATCATATTGAAAGTTTTGAATCCTACAATAGACCTCCAACTGAAGAATCCAATTATCAAGCTTCTTTGAATTCACTTCACCATTATACATGGTCAGCTCAAAATTAACATCAATTTTTAAAAAATGTGATTTACCATTTCCTTTTGAAGTATGATGATGAGTATGAGTAAGGGTTGTGTTAGTGAAAGAGGGTGAAGATGCTTGTGAAGAAGAAGATGGTGGAGAGGGTAGAGGTTTGTCTCCATTTCCATTACCTCCTTTTTCATTAACTCCTCCTGAAGAGCCTTCTCCTTTGGGAGGTTTGGAACTTTCCCCTTGCAACGTAGTTTTCCTCTCTTCATAGAGGACCTTCACCATCTCTGTCATGTCAAAGAAAGCCTTTCTTAAGGTCTTCTCATCTTCTGTCATGTTTGTAGGTTCTCCTTCATGAGACATGATCTCTGGAGTCTCAACTAAAACTCGAGGCTGAAATGTTGTTTGATATTGTGGCAACCTTGCTCTCCTTCCCCTTGACCCAAATTCAGGGCTCCCTACTAGCTTCCCTTCTCCTCTTTTGAGTTTTAACCTTGTAAGCATGACATAAACTTGAAAATAGTTAAATCATTCTTTCACAAAGAAAACCCAGTGCTATGATACCAAAACATTATCTGATTTAGAATATTATATTGTTGTGCTAAGGTCCTCCTCAGATTAGAAACAAAATTCTTTCATTGTGCTTAAGGATTCATGAATTTTTGCAAGTGAAATGATGAGTTTTTATGTTAATTTTTATGAGAAATTTAACATAATAAAGAGACTGAACAACAACATAAACATCTATAGAACATCATGAAAAACACATTACAATAGGAACATGATAAAGGAGTTCACCCCTCCTGGGCTACATCTCCTTGATCCAACTTCCAATGGCTTGGGCATCTCTATTATGCTCAAAAGTGTAAAAATATGTGTTTACAATTCTCAAATGCTTCTGATACCTGCTCCAATGAGTCCAGAATCCCCAATAATTATACCCTATCACTTTTTCTTTCCTCATTTGGTCGAAAAGTGCCTTAGTTATGAATTTTGCTAGTCTTTCCACAATTTCTTCCTCCAAATCTGGCTAACTACCAGTTAAATTCATTATCTCAAGTTAATTCTAGCAATTTTGCTGAAACTGGCAGTCCCACCAACTTCCTCGCTTATCTCATAGTTAAGGCCGAGTGGTCACATGCACGATGGTTAGGTCTGGCAGTTAAGGCGATGGTTCCAGTAGCTCCATGAACCAGTGGGTCTTATGGTTGTGAACACGAAGTGGGCGATGTGCGATTACGATAAGCGGCAAACCCAACATAACTATAAACTGCAGTATAACTATTTCGCATCCAGAGTATATATCGCAATTAGTGGACCCAGGGTAAACATATAACATGACTCTGTAATGTGCAATTTGCAATTATGATATCTCATCGCAACCCGGTACGCTATTATATGCAATTGTGATGTCACATTGCAACCTGGTATGCCGAGGGCCGATTTATGTAGTACTTCCCTTCTACGATGTGAAATTGAGATTATCACATCGCATCCTGGCTTGTTCTAGACCCAATTCTTTAACACCGACCCACCTACGATATGCGATTTGTGAAATGCGAGGCCAATGGTAGCCTACCACTTGGCACTTCCCCATTCACTGAAGAGTCCTGCAACGCCATATGCTCCGGCCATCTATCCAAGTCAAACCAGAACTTTGAATTGCTCTAACTTCTTCATATGAGATTGGATTTGACTACCATTCACATTGTTGGAAGTAGGATGACGAGCACTTCGATCTGAAGCTAAGTTTATTGAGATTCTGCACTTTGAGTTTTGAGCCTAATTTTGAGCACTTGATCAGGCACTTATTTATTTCATGAGGTCGAAGAGGGATCCCAACTTATTGAGAGAAGAAGAGGTTGTCCCTTCAGAGAAGGATGCTTATATATACCCCTGACATACTCGTTAAGGTTTTTCCCCTTTCCTTACACTACTTGACTGAGTTGACAAGGGTTAACTGAATATAAGAAACTGATTAGAGTAGGAAGTACTAGTTAACGGTGCAAACATCATGATTTCACCATGATTGTCTCTGAAAGAAACATATTTTCCATCAGGGTATCATCAAATAGAAGAAATGAAATATTCTCATAAAAAGAGGGAATAAACATATAACCAAATGTTGACAGCTGTACAAGTTCCTCTTGGATTTCACCTTGCTTGTCTAAGATCCAAACATGGTTTCATGCAGAAACTAACCTACAGGTGCACAAGAAAACAAGAAAAGGAAAGAAGCAAGAAAAAGCAAAAAGAATTAAGCAAATCAAGAAACATAATAAGAAAGTAGACACTACTCCTACTCCTAAGCTAATCAGAGCATGGGCCAACTCACATGAAGTGATATTTCCAATGCAGCCAATGACGCATTGGTTGGCCCATGTAGGAAACAACATGATTGACAAGAAAGATATTCAATCAAAGGAACAAAAAATAAAGATAAAACAATGCAAACCAATATGTTCGAAGCTTGAGTGCATCCATGAAAAAAGAAAAAATTGAAAGCACATGAAAGGAACTCTGCAGATGTATCATGATGTCCTCCCACAGTACACATGGAAGACAAGTATGTACACACCTTCGAACTTGGAAAATGAGAAAACATGAAGAAATAAGAAAGATTTCATTTTTCAATAGTGTTTGCTATTGATGACTCCTCTAATGCATGAGAAATAGGATCATGTGATTTTGGTGGAGGATGCGAAAACTGTGAAATGGATTGATTTTCAGTGTGAACAAGAGAGTGATGAGGAGCATGGGTATATTCAATAGATTTCTGATTGGAAGTGGAACTAACCTTAAGCATACGAGAACCTGACATAACCATCAGCTTGGGATGAAGTGCCTCGATAACTTGAGGAGTTTCCACTTGATCAGAAGATGGATCATCAAATACTGATGGCTTAGAAAAATCAAGAGTAGCGAATCGAAATCGTGATCAGATGAATAAGTGAAAAAATCACGACAACCACGATAAGAAAATTCTAGATGGGAAACATCATCATCATGATCTGATGAATCATAGAGAGGGGGTGATGGAAAGTAAGAATTTTCACCCTCTAAGTTTATAGAAATGTAAGATGAGAGATTGGCAGATCCAGGAAGAAAGATTTGTCTTCTCCGCAATCAAATGAAAGGTTGAAATCCCTAGTGTTATGTGAATGGTCAGAAGTGGAAACATCCAGAGATGGATTTTCACCAGACGGAACATAAATGGCAGAATCGTGGAAGACATCAGGATAAGTTGGATGAGGTGTAGACAAAAGGAGGTCATCCTTCACTGTAGATTCTTGTTCAGATTCCCACACATACTCATAAAAAATGATAGTGTAGGTTGGTTGTTCAGCACCAACTCCATCCAAAACTTAATCCTCGTGAACATCACATGTGGAATCCAGAATGGATGAACACAACACACCAAAATAAGAGGATCAAAAGAACCAAAGGACAAAGGCTAAGGAGATGAGACCACATGAAAACCATTGGGCTTGCTGGCCAAATCTACGCAGAAATCTTGAGTAGGTGGGGTAAGAGGAGATGGTGACAGTTCAACAGGTGGATTCACAACTTCTCCCACCTCATCATATAGGGCTAGAGATGTTTGATGAGAAGGGGATGGAGGGTCACTTGGGACAACAACCTCGCCTGTCTCATATTTAGAATCTCTAACACCGAGGTATGTTGGGAGAGAGTCGGAAGTTTCTAACTCATGTAGATTCTAAGAGATGTGAACAAGATATTGAAATCTTCCCTCCAAATATTTTTAGTCAACTTCATCTTCAAGAATTTCATAACAATAATAAAGTAAATGATCATGAAAGTGCTCAAGGGATTCGTTAGGTTCTTTTCACAATTTTTTTTTTTTGATGAAGTTATTTACGATCATAAAGAATGAAAGCACAACATAACTCTCTGAACATGTGATCGAAAGAGTGTATAGAGGCTGTGGGAAATGTATGACACCATTTCTTGGTGCACCCTTCGAACGTGAAAGCGAATAACCCACATGCAATGTCATCTGAGGGGACATCATGCCTGTCACATAGGCCAACAAAGGAAATTGTGTGCATGAACAAGGGTGTTCCATTATCACCATTGAACTTATATTTAGACAAGTCATCTATAACATACGTCGACACATCAAAAGCAACAGTCTGAGAGAAACATGTCGGGGTTGTGATTAGGACATAAGTCATGAAAGACGTGAAAAAATTCAATAACAAACTTCAAGGGCTCAAATTTTCATCTAGCCCTCCTTCTAGTGCCAGAAATGTTGACGACGCTGGACTCGCTAAAATTAAGGGGATCTCCCTAATAAGAAGTCCCAACTATACATCATACCATTTGGAGTAGGAATCCCAGTAGTGGGTGGTATTGTAATGCCTTGAACGTGGTAGCGTGCAGAGGTAATTAAGATAACATTGGGTAAGTGCAAGTGTGTGAACTTGCGACGAATCAAGTGCGGCACATGGGGGTTCTAACACATGGAGGAGAAAAGGAAGTGTGCCCCTTAGAAGCATGTAACAGTACACAACTTGAAAGGAACACATGAGAAAAATGACATCACAAGCTAAAATGTGGAGTAGTCCACAAATTAAATAATCCAACAACACACATTCAACAAGATTCATACCATTGCATATGAATTAGTTCATAAGAAAATGTGTAAGTTAAACAACCTACATTGCTAAAGCAACCAGAATAGTCCAACTACAATAAAAAAATATGTATGAAAGCATGTTGAATCTGATATTATTATTATAAGTGAAAGTTCCATCCATACATACACCATTGGCGATCACTAGCCCCAATAGTGGAACATTACAGTCAAGAACACCTACTTCTCCAAAGAAGTATACTTGCTCTACGCTGTGGAGAATCCAAGGTTTGTCACAATACTCCCAAGACTTTTCTAAGCCTAAGCCTAGCCAAAATCTTGGCTCCCAAAAGCCCGTTCTATGAGTTATGAAGTTCTATTTATAACAAAGGGTAACGTGACCCTTGATATTCCCCCTTGTGACTCTTTGACTACGCCCATGACTCTTCAAATTCTTTAAAAATAACTAATTATATAACATGACCTTTCATATTCCACTAATGAAACTTGGAATTTCATTTACAACATATTTACAAATAATATTACATTTTCCACATGTACCCATGTGAGACAAAATATGCTAGAGACAACCTAACAAGACAGAACACTACTAATAAGCTTAGGGAAACATCAACTTGGAAACCTCCACTTGGTGCTTCTTGGTCACGTACTCATGCCAAGCTTGGGATTGTGTGATGATTTGCCCAAACTACTTAATAGTGTCTTTCTGATAATGGACTCTTGCTTCCATAACATCTGGGTATATGGTCTTGGTATGACAAGACCACCAATTTGTTTCTGCATGTTTTGTGCACTCAACTCCAAGTCATCCCTGGTGGCCTCTCGCCTTAACTGTTTCATGTACATGTTGATCTCTAGTGAGACTTGGTTCTTGTGTTTAGCTTCGGTGAGGGAACTGATTGATGAGATCCTATGCATTCTTACCATGACATACAAACTCTTGTAAAACCATCCATATGGGGCATGTATGCTGCTGACAAATGGGCTGAGCTACTCATAGTTTTAGATCAACATCCAAATCTTTGATTTCTCTAGCTCTACCTGAGGCTTCGTCATCTTTTGCAAGTGAAGCGGGGCCCCTTTGTACCGCATTATCCACTCTTGCACATGGGTGATGGTAGCTATGTTCTTGAGAGTTTGAATAAACTTTATGCTCCGTTGTTGTAATGCATGCACATGGAAAACTGCTTTATGCACAGTGACAAATCCATCACAGAGCTTCCACATGGCAGTCTCACGTGTTGATACTTCAAAAAGTATCACTTTCCTCATCTCTGCCATTGCGGAAAATGGGATTTTATCTCTGAGTTGTTCTGCCTCTTTCCTGGTAGCTTGTAAGTTATTTTCCATTTGTTCATTCTCGTCCAACAAGAACTTAACATTTGAGCTTGTTTCTCCTGCATAGGCCAAGTTGGCATCAACAAGGGAAACCAGATGCTTTATGATATCTAGCACTATCACCCTCTCCTTCATGAATGTAGGTGATGCGTGATCATACAAAAAGTGTTTCCTTCATGCCTCTACAATATCCTTTTGTAGCTCATCAAATGATAGATTATACACATCCATGACCGGATCATCATCAAGGCGAACAACTTCTCCTTGCTTGTTCAAGACTAGTTCTAACACTAGAGGTGGTGGAGATTGATAGGTGACCTATAGCACTCACGGCATAAGTTCAGTGTCTTAATTTTGTGGCTCTTGCCCCAACTCCATGTATGTTACTTCACTCAGTTGCTCAATCTGCTAAGCAAGCTCCAAATCCTACATTTGTCCACCCTCTTATTCAACTATCGGCTGTTTCGAATCCTTAACCTATATGGGTGCTATTTGCTCCATCATCGTGCCTTGTATATCTTCTTCCTCCTATTTCTGCTTCTCTTCTCTTTCTCTCCTTCTCAGCTATTGTTATTCCTTCAACTTTTTTTTTGTTTCCTGCAACTTTAGTTTTGCTTCCAGCAACCTTTGCTTTTCTTTATTCCTTCATTGTGCCTTCTTTATATTCTTCTCCCTCTTTGCCTCCATTGCCAAAGCTACTTTCTCAATGATAGGATTTTCTCTCCTATTGTAGCTTTGCTCTACCTCTGGGTTCTCAATAATCTTCCTCTTGCCCTTATCCCACACTAGATTGTTGCTTATTGCTACTGTTGTTGTTGCTTCCTGTAGAGCAACCTTCCAAGTTGTGCCTATACTAACCAACAATAGTACACCTTAGCACAATGGTTCTTGCAAATATCATGGGGATCATACAGATTAAAGTCTTTGGTGCCGAACTCAAACTTCAATATCTCCTTAGATTTGGCATTTACATATTTCAAGTTCTTAATTTTGTATAATCTGATCCATAAAGGAAGAGCAGGCCATGGTGCTTTTTTCTTCCTGCACAATTCTACTGATAACCTTGTGGAGAGGTGATATGAGACCTCTTGCATGACCAACTTGTCCATGGCATACCTTGGTAGAACATGCGGAGGCTTCTCTCTGCCAAACACTCTAATAAAGGTACCTTTGGGTGAGGCATACTAATTTGCAATGTTAAGCATCACCTCCATTGCTTCTTGAGGCATGCAAGGTGGATCCTTCTTAAATATTAGTTTGTACAATGAGATGATGAAATGATCAGTTAGCCTTACCTTTACTCCTCAATAGTCGCAATCAGAAAGAAACTTGCAATAGATATTGACGATAGTCTCTTTCGATGTCCATGTCTGGATCATGCCGGGAAACTGTTGTTGGGCATAGATTGCATCTAGTAAGTAGGCGAACATGTAGAATCTCACTTGCGCATTCTTAAGAAGATTATGGGCTTCAGTCACATGTAATTTCAACTAATGATCCAAAGTCCAACCAATTGAATGGACTTCCATCACTTACTAATTGTTCCAATACAACTACCCAACCTTCAGGAAAGGTCTTTGTGCTCTCTTTACACTATATTCGACATGCAAAGATGATCAAGAATTGGTAGGCCTTCCTAAGAGACTTTATCTTGTAAACATTATTGGGTGTATGTCTAAAATTTGATGGCTCTTTCACCCGTGCTTGAATATAACTCTCATGTTTACCTCACTGTGGGTGGCATAGAAAAGTGTGTCCATGTGCCTCTCCGACTGAAGTAAATGATCATCTGATCAAAGTTCTCCACCCTGAAGGTGGAAAGCTATATCCCACTTGCACTGCTCAATTTCATAGTCTACGGATCTGTGTGTGAGACAATCTAGCTGATAATGTCTGTGCATGGGAAGGTGGGGTACCTGCATGCATCCTTTTATAAGCCTAATCACTAGATACTGATATAAACTTGCCGGTCCTATAAGTCTTCCTTGAAGTCCTCTACTAAAGTATCCTTGATTTGCTGCCATGTCAACTTTGTGCCCTTCTCTATGAACAATTGAGTGTCTTCATAGACTGATAGATTAACTGATGTTTGCTCAACTGCTTCCCCACTACTTCTCTTAACAACTTCCTTTGATGTAACTCTCTTGGAGGCCATGTTAACTGTAACTATTAGAGAGATGGTAAATAAATGTTTCTCCTAGAGAAAGAGAGGACACTCTTGGCATGCAAATGTTAGCTCAAAACCAAAATAAATTCAAGACAAGATCAAGTAACAAATCAAGCTAATATTGGGACAAATGTCATAATTTCTAATTCACGGAGGTGACTGGCGAACTGCTTGAACTACACATTGCGCAACCCCAACAATCAGTGGGGGAGGCTTGTTGACTGGAACTACAAAATGCATAGTTCAGTCTAGGCACAAGCCAGGAGAGACTGTGCATTGCATAGTCTCAGTGTCTAGGACTGGGAGGCTGCCTCTTGGGACTCCGCAGTGCAAAGTTGCAGCTAGGCCAAGGAAACCTCTATGAAATTCCATAAGCCAAGGCAGAGGCCTTGAGCTCCCGAAATGCGCATGACATGCAAGGGAAAGCAAGATCCGGACAAGGGAAGCCTAGTGCTTGTAGAAATTTCACTTGTAGAACAAACCGATATATGCAATGTCCTAAAGCATAATACTTGTTCTACTTCTACAAAACATTAATCGGAAGCATAATCGAATTCATGAGCAACATCAAGTAGAAACATGCATAATTTATCAAGAGAAATAATCACACATAACACAAGATATATCCAGGGGAAAGCACTAGCATAAAACCCCAAACATGTATTATCAATCAAGTGGAAATCCTCTTCATAATACAAAAAGAATCAGCTCTCAAGTTATCCATTTCTCAATGAACTATGAAGATATGAAGATATGTCTCATGAACCAACCAAGTCCTATATATAAAGGCTTTACCTATGGTCCAATCCCTATTTCCTTGCGCAGTTTTCTTAGGAAATAATAGCAAAAGCATATGCAATTAATTCCAAACATACCAAGTAAACCTATGGTCCAACTACACAATCTTTGAGGACACTAGTTCCTCAATCATGCAAAAACTACTTACTAGAAATAGTCAAGCATTTGATAGTACATTGTCCCACATATGATCTCAACTGGGTCTCTGACAGAACTGACATGCAACAATTATCCATGAGTGACTCCTTAGTTATCTAAAATAATAGTTGTCACATGCATGCACGCATTAACAAACTATATTTTATTATTTTAACAACTTGTTAAAATAATCTAACTGGACTTGACTAGTTAGAACTAAGTCAACTGATTCTCTCATTATAAAACTCATACTTATTCCCTCAATCAGTGGAGGAAATTAAGGATAAATTCCTCAATCAGTGGGACAACTCATGTGCATGCTCACAAAGACTTCAAATTTGAATTTCCTTAACTAATTAACTCAATTGAATTAATTAATTAATATTTCTAACTGCTGTTAAGACCAAAATTAATTTTACTTCCTATAGATAGACTAGGGACTTCTGTAAATAGGAAGGGATATAGAAATGATAATTTTAGAACTTTCTATTTTTAGTAATTTCACCTTTCACCTAATGTGGCCAATGACCTCACTGGCCAAACTGCTATTTTTAGTAGGTCTATTTTTAGCACATTATAAATTTAACATTTCTTGTTGCACATTTTTCAATACTCCCTCTCAACAAGAAAGGCTTCCTCTCGAACCCGATCCTGTAACTCCGGAATGTTCTACATGCAACACATCTACTCGGTCCACTTTCTCCAACAACACTTGGAACAAAAACACTCCCAACTGACCACTTTGTTGGGCTAGGAACATACTCTGATGCTGAAGCTCTACTTGTTGCTGACAAGTGCTCCCTCTCTGACATCTACATTACTGCAACATCTCCATGCATCTCACACCATTGCACACCTCTCTGTGCCACCTAGCATTGTGCAAAACACTTGTGCCTCTCGCATTGCTACAGCCTGCTAGCTATGCGTTGTCCGGGGATTCCCTACACTATCGCTCTCTATGTCGCTCCATCTGCATCTATCTCTACCCAATCAATTGGTTCCTGCTACTCCACATCAAGGCTCCTATAGCAAGGTCTAATCCAAGAGGTTGGGTACCTCAAAGATCATGCCCCTCCTCCTTGGGACAATCACTCCACATCACATCACCTCCTACCTAGAGGTATGGTTGCTTGTGATCCCTCTGCCCACCTAGCTCGAAGTTTCCCCCTACTGGAGGTCTCTGCATGAGTAGATGTCTCTACTCGATCTCCACTCAGCTTCCCCTGTTGTGACTGCTCCACAACCTCCTGAAGCTGCTGCACCAATCATGGCTCCTCCACAATCATCTGAGACTTCCTCAGGCGCTGCATGTTGAGAGGTAATTTAATCTCCCCCTCAACCACAAAGTATCTAAACTTTGCCTTACTCCTCAAGGTTTTGGATGCATCTTGTACCTCAAGTGCATACAGGTTCTTGGCTAGCACACCAATCTATTTCCACTTTCTCGCCATCATGAAATTTTCTAGAAAAAGAGCTGATTTTAAATCAGCGATATCTACCTCATATGAACTCCGATTCAGCGGATTTTTTTTTTGGGTATTTTTCCACAAGGAATCCAAATCTACTATTTATTTCTAAAAAGTTTGTACATAAATTTTTAGATCTGCTTTGCAAACTCTCGGCCCAAAACTCAAACTTTGAAATCTCCTCTCAGTATACTGTTCTCTCCTTGATCACCTGTGCTCTGATACCATGTAGAATTTTGTAAATTTTTTCTACAAATCAATCAGCCCTGATACCATTTAAAACTTTTTCTACAAATCAACTAGCTCTAATACCATGTAGAAATTTCTCATCTGTAGATCAACCTGGTAATGCAATGTACTAAAGCAAAACACTTGATCTACTTCTACAAACAATTTAGCGTAAGCTTAATCAACCATGAGCAACATCAATAAGAACACATATAACTAATAAGAAGGAACCAATCACACATAACACAGAAGAATTTACCCATGGAAAGCACCTGCCTAAAACCCCATCTCTGTATTATCATACAAGTGGAAATATAGTGTGGATTACACAAAGCCTTAGCTCGGAAGCTATCCAACTCTCAGTACAATCCCTTTGCTGCTCATAGACAATCAAAGGCTTCTCACAAACCTTCTCCTTTGCCCTCCAAGCCTCCTATTTCTATGCACAGTTTTTCTTGGGTCCCCCAGTTGCAACTTGTGTGATTCTCACCTCACACACAACACTGACCTCTAAAATAACTGCACAAACCTGAAGGAGATAAATCCTCATCATGGATGAGCTTCCTTTATAGGAAAAATATTCATCCAACTCATAGTACACTGTCCCTTCTCTGATCTCAACTGGGTCCCTATCTGAACTTCCATGCATCAGTTATCCATGAGTGAATCCTAAGTTATCTAAAATAATAGTTGTCACATGCATGCAAGCATTAACAAACTATATTTTATTATTTTAACAACTTGTTAAAATAATCTAGCTGGACTTGACTAGTTAGAACCAAGTCAATTGATTCTCTCATTATAGAGCTCATACTTATTCCCTCAATCAGTGGAGGAAATTAAGGATAAATTCCTCAATCATTGGGACAACTCATGTGCATGCTCACAAAGACTTCAAATTCGAATTTCCTTAACTAATTAACTCAACTAAATTAATTAATTATATTTCCAACTGCTGTTAAGACCAAAATTAATTTTACTTCCTATAGATAGACTAGGGACTACTATAAATAGGAAGGGACCCAGAAATGCTATTTTTAGAACTTTTTATTTTTAGCAGTTTCACCTCTCACCCAATGTGGCCAATGACTTCACTGGCTAAACTGCTATTTTTAGACATGTTATTTTTAGTAGGTCTATTTTTAGCACATTCTAAATTTAGCATTTCTTGTTGCACATTTTTTAACAAAAACAACAAGATTTTGGGTGGACTCCTAGCAACAAAGGAAATGTTGATAGATAGGCAAAATCTCAAGGACATATACCAATATACTAGGGACAAGAATAAGCATGTGGTTGAGCAATTCTGGAAAGAAGACCAAGGAATGGGAAGATGGAGGAGATGGAATACAAAGGAAGACTGGGACCAGGGAATGGAAACTGAATAATGGAAAGCTCTAGACAAAGAATTAAAATCAAGGAAACTAAAGATCTAGCATGATCTAGATATTTTGAGATGGGGACACACCACAAAAGGAACCTTCACCATAAACGAAGCCTATGACATTCAAGTTAGACAAGATCAAGACAGGAAAGATATCATATGGAAAAAAGTTTGGAAGGGAGGATGGTGGCCCAAGGTAACCCATTTCCTTTGGATGGTTTGCAAAGGGCGAATCTTAACTTGGGATCAATTGTAGAAAAGGGGATTTCTTGGCCCCTCCTTTTGCTGGCTATGCCATCAACATAGAGAAGACATGGAACATATTCTAAATACATGCCCGTTTACGGTGCAAAAATGGAGGCAAATGCAAGGAGTCTTTGAAAAAATGGACCGAGATCAAAATAGCATCAAAGAAACAATTCTCCTCTGGCAAAATCATATTTTCTCTAGTCCAGTATCAAATCGAGCTTGGGGCCTGGCCCTAGAATTCAATCTATGGGCGATATGGAAAGAGCGAAACCATAGAATCTTTAAGAATAAATCCATTACTCAAGAGAAGATATGGGAAGGAATAGTCCAAAACATCAGGATGAAACAATTCTCGTTGAGCAATGGCATCAAGAAGACTGGCAAGTGCCCCCCCAAGAAGCTCGTAACTCAACCTATCCCCAAAAATGATAGTCACCTCAGTGTGGAAAATAAACAGGGTAGGCTCAACATCCCAGACTCATTTTACTCCTTCGGAAGAAGGTTTCATGAAACTTAATTCCAATGGTGCGTCTAAAGGGAACCCAGGTGAGGTAGGATTGGGTGGCCTATTTAGGGGCCCCCGGGCTAACACCCAACTAATTTATGTTGATTCTTGTGGGACAGCTAGCAACTACAACGCTGAGTTTGCAACAACGCGACAAGGATTCCTAATTGACGTTAGAATGGGATACGGAAACTTAGTGGTGGAAGGGGACTCAAGCCTAGTCATAAACACGTTGGAAAAACTAAACAATGGCACCAAATGGGATAAGCTTAGCCAAAGCTGGAGGATAGCATGACTCATCCAAGAAATCAAAGAGATAATACCTAAGTTCAACTAAAATTAGGTCAAACATGTCAGAAGAGAGGGGAATAAAGGGGCAGACTTTCTTGCCAAATGGGGATGCAATCATCAACATGAAATGTTAGAAAAACAGTGGCTATTCCAACCCTAGGACGAAAACTTCAAAACCCAGGGGGAAATTCTTGAACAGGACCTCAGATAGAGCAAGGATAATAGTTCCCTAATTATTCAAGACCTTGATCGGGATGCGGGCCGACAGTTGGGATAGGCTGGTCATAGTAATGATCGGTACCTCTGCAATTAGTACCGTCACCCCCCACATTCTCAACGCAATAGGTGCGACGACCCTTGGCATGAATGCATGTTGGGGAGGTGGGAAAGGTGGCGGGATAGGATGTGAGGTGAGGAATATACGAAGGTGAGGGAGGAAAAAGTCCATTGTTGTAGTGTTTTCTTGTGGCAGAAGGTGGTATCGCAGTGGTGCGGGAGGAAGACGGAACGAGAGACGCCAAGCTCGATGATGAACGCCATTTGAACTCGGGTATGTTATTTGGCCTTGCTCCTCCACTGTAATTAAGTTATGGTTGGGGTTTTGCTGGGGTGAGAGGAGGGTAAATAGGAAGAAGGCTTGGGGATTAGAGAACTGCTGGTGGCAATGGGGAAGACAATTACTGACAATTGCCTAGTTTTGTATCCATATGCTCTGCTTGATGGGTAGTGTCTATGACCGCCAGGGGGATAATTTCAAGCAGTTGGGTTTTGATACACTAGGTGCCATAAACCATGCTTGGGGCAAGGCTGACCATGGCAAGCGAGAGAGTGAAGGGCATGAGCTGGATGAAGGGGGTAGGGGGAAGTAGTTGGTAGGATGCATGGGAAGCAGCCATTATAGCAGCATGCAAAGCAAGTGCTGGGTTAATTGGAATTCCTCTCGAGACAAAGGCAAGGCCAGAAACTTTGAGTGGAGGGCCGATTGGGTGGAATTGAGGGGTAGTGCCATTAATCCCTGGACAGAGGGGGAAGGGGACCTCAGTTATTCTTGACAAACTGCAAGGAGAACGAGGGGACTATGCGAATGGCTTAGGCAAGGGAAGGTTGGCCCGCATGTGAACAAAAGTAATGGGGAGTGGAAAAGGAGAGTGACAACAGGCTTGATCTATGAACCTCCCCATGGTCGGGCGCGGTCTAAGGACCACCTTAGCTCTGAGGTCTAGAGAGCAAGAGGAGAGGAGAAGCAAGGGGTGGCACATAACGATGGAAAAACAATTCAGAAAAGAGTCCAAACTGAAATGCTACGTTTTGGTTTAACAAACTGTTGTTGTCACCAGGATTCAGGTAAGATGGTCATGGGTTGTGTTGCGAGGGGACGTGGTCGTGGCAGGAGAGGCCCGACACCTAGGAAAGATAAGGAGCTCAGCACGTTAGAACCGCGCAAAGCAGGAAGTCGGTAGAACTCTTAATCACTAAGGCAGTGGAGGCTTACTGTGAGGGGATGGATGCAGGAATCCGGAAACTGTTAGAAGAGTGGGAGGAGGAAATAAAACAAAGCAGTGAGACAAAGGAAGAAATGGACAATTGGAGTACCTTAGTTTCGAATCCTGGCAACACCCGAGGAAGAATTAAGCAGTTTAAGAAAAATTTGTACCTGTATTGGTTAATGAAGAGTTTATTAGGGAAAGAAATGGAACAAATTTTTGTGGGAATGGTCGTGACACTCCAAGGTATGTCGAGTTACAAGCAGGATTTGTAGAAAATCCTTTTTCAGCATCACAAACAAGACATTAGACTCGATAGAATTGATTGCCACATCCCTTGCATATTGGAACTGAATGACATGCTTGGGGCATCTGCCAAGGACATGGAAACTGTAGAATCTACCTCAGAGGAGCAGAAGGAATAAACCCTTACTCATGCATAGTTTTGTTTTATGTAGATATCTTTTAATTTTTGGGATGCAAATATCAGTGTAGATAGTTATGTATTGTATGGACATGAAATAGAGACATATCTAGCTTGGCTAGAGAGATTGAGACTTTACAGTTTTTGGATGGCTTACAATGTTAACAAGTGGCTAAAATACTTGGTTTCCCTTTGGAGCAAGTTGAGGCCGCTTGGTCAATCTTTGTGAGGCCACCTGGTCAATCTTTGTGGTGTAAACTTGTCACCAAGCTTAACAAAAAAAAATAATAACAATAATAAAATGTATACATATTCATATTCTTATTGTTATAGAATTTTAAGTATTATTGTTTTACATTTTGACGCTTTTATTAAGTGTTAATTTTGAATAGATCAAATATATGTTGGAATTGCATGTTTAAGATATTTTATTCTAAGTATTTAAAATATTTTCAATAGATTTTCAAAAATTTGAATTTATTTATGCATTCAAAAATTCAATTTAAAAATGAAAAAATATATATAAAAAGATTCATATTTGGAGGTGCAAGTTTTTTAAGATTTGCATTGGCTAGATTGTTTAAGCGAATTCTTACGGATGACCATTATCGAAGTAGATGCGAATAATACTAAGATGGCGATTGTAGATTCTTATTGAATGGATATGTTTGACGTTTCAATCATTTTCCTATATTAGAGAGGTTGGAATTATTGTCACCCCATCCCATGACATCCACTCCCCACCTGCCCGACGATTCTCCACATCCTATACCAATCATCTCTGAATTTGGAAGAGGGGAATTATTCTCATTCTCATGCACGATGGCCTCTTTTATATCGGCTACTACTTCACTTGCACTTGGCTTAGAAGAAGGTTTAGCGTCCACATATAGAAGTGCTAGTTTGGCAATACCAGTGATTGATTTTTGTTAGAAATTGTAATTACTCTGGCATGTCAAAGTTGGATAAATTTAAGAGAGTCAGTTAAGTGAGTTTAGTCCAGTGAGTTCGAATTAAGTTATAGTTTAGGAAAAGTCGAATTTAAAGTGTGTACATGTTGAGTTATTTTGAGCGACTAGTTAGTCCAAAAACATTTAAATACTACTCATCAAGTTCATTGTAATAATCAAATTAATGTGATCAATGGAGAAGAGAAGCCGTGCCTACAATCAATTATGTTATTTTTTGTGTTTCTCCTCTCTGCCTTTCCAACAAAACTGGAAAATCTAAAAAAGTGCGAACTATGCAGCCGCAACTTGCAGAGGCAGACCGTGTGAAGGATAATTCATGCTGGGAGTAAAAAATCCACAGCCAAGCCGATTTTTTAAAAGACAGGCGCCGCAGCCCTCATGTCATAAACCATTGTTTCGTTCTGCCATATAGGCGAGCTCCCACGCTGTCGTGAAAAACTATCAAATCCAGGGAGTCAGAGTTAGCCCGTCGTCGAGAGATCCGCCTGTCGAGTTGTTTTAGGCTGGGTGTTTCTGGTTGATAAGCCATGTTCCATAAGAATTAACGTGCCATCGGTCACAAGGTTTGGACGGTCAAAGATTTGGGAACGGGAATTCGCAAAATTAAAGATCCTATTTAACTAAGGAAAATTCAAAGTCACGCGCGTTCTCTGACTTCCCTTTTAATCCGTGAGAGTTCTTTCTGTAATATTTGTTTTAAGTTTCAGAATTCCATACGTGCTTTGAAAAGGAAATTTAGTTGGAACGTTGTTTTATAAGGTTTCAAAAGGATATTCGAAACCTTTGAAGACTGGAGTTTTAAAAAAATAGGTTTTTTTATATTAAAAAAGGTGCATGGTATGAAAATAATTATAAAGACAAGGTTTATGAAGGTTTTTTTTAAGCATGAAATTGTTGTGGAAGATTTTTAAAGTGATTTTTTTATTAAAAGAGAATCAAAGAAAGAAAAGGATTTTATTGAATAAGAGAGTTTAAGGTTTTGTAATGTTGGTTGGTTTACAATTTGTTTTTGGTGTTTTGTTAAGTATGACGGTGTTTTGGGTGAAGATTGTGCTTTATGGGGGTGCATATTGAAAATCATATTTTTTTTCGAGGTCGATATAGAAGACAACATCATGCAATAAGGAAAGTAGCTACAAGATAGAGGAAAGACAATAGTCATGGGCCACAAAGAATGACTAAAGAAGACTAAGAAAAGAAATAAAAAAGAAGAGGCATAGGTTTTTGTTGTGTTTAGAGAAGTTCAAGTCATAGTCGAGGAACTAAGAAGTCTAGCAGAAGACAAAGAAGAAATCCAGGTTGAATGGTGTAGTGTGGATCTACTACCACCTCCTATGTTTACTGATGCCCTAGCTTTGAGTTTCATTCAACAAGCAATGGATGAAACAAATATGTTTAAGTTAGAAAAAACTACAACTTCCAAGGAAACATGGAAGATTTTGGAAGAATAATTTGGTGCAAGGGGGAGTGACATGCAATAGCTAGATGTGTGACAATTTTTTGAGTCAGCCGAAGATCTGAGATTAGATGAGAAAGACTTTGAGAAGACAACAAAGCTTGGATAATCCCACTCAAAAGTGGATGATGGTTATCAAGACCATAAAATTGAAACCCATTATGCAAGCATGCTTATGGATGAAGAATATGCAACAAAGATTACAAAGAGATAAGTTGAAGCCTTGGTCTGTGAAGCAGAGAAAGAGCATATAAATGCTCAAGGACTCCACTGTAAAACGCATGTGGATGATGACTGCAAAGTGAGATGTGAATTGTTGCATCTATTCGCAACTGATGGATTTGATCAAGTTGAAATTGTCAATGAGCATATGCATGCTCAGATAACCCACCATAAGGTGGATGAACATTATGTCACCTGTTTGAAACTATGTGGGAAAAAATCCAGCCACTCTAAGGGGGATCCACATCTCAAAAAAATCTTACACACTTATTTGTATTCTTACCATACATATTTTGTGTGCCCTATCTATATATATATAGTAACAATTCCTATATTTATCTATAAATAGGGCTATATACATAAACTACACCACTTATCAATAAAGTTTTCATCTTTAAATGTTAGTATTGAAGTGGTAAAGGCTCAAATATTTATCTATTTTTGTAGATTTTCTTAAAAGGCATATATAGTGGACTTTTCTTTTTCATAAATTCAACTTTAGTTTTATTTTTCATAAATTAAAAATTACAACTATTATTACAACTAAGCAAAGTTCCTTGGTAGTGATATGTTTGTTCATGCATGCAACATTGAGTAAGACATAAATATAAAAGTAACTTAACTTCCAAACATGATAATTTGTAAATGAAAGAAATAATCCATTCTAGATACATTCATCAAAAGTAATGTAACATCGATATAATATAACACCAAATCCACATCATGAATTTAAAAGTCAATGAAGACATTGTCATATACACAAGTTCAAATTCATGTATTTGTATTCCAAATTTGTCTAGCTATACATTTTTCTTTTCTACAAAATGGAACTTCATTCCCAACATAGATAATGGAAGTTCATGCCCATGACTGACATAATGGAAAAATAGGGTCATGACTGATCTAGAAATTGGGCATATAAGTCACCCTTGCCACTCTTGGCACTCCCAAGTGCATTTCCAAATTGATATTGCTGCAAGAATTCAATAATCAATTACTTATAAAATCCAAAATGGATATAATCAATTTTGTTAATTCATGATAAGTTTTTTATCAACTACTCATACTCACCATGAAGATCTAAGGAAATGGAGAAGACTGCCCTTCCTCAAGATGGCGGAGCACTTGGAGATGGATATAGGCATGGTTCAGGGGTGATGGATAAAGGCATGGTGGGAGTGAAATAGGAAAAATGTAGTGGGTTTGGGCAATGATACATCCCCATCGGTTGTACGATAGTGGGAATAACCTTAGACAAGGAAACCTTGGGGAGAGGGGGGGGGGGGGGGGGGGGGGGGGGGGGGGGGGGGGGAATTGGAATGTTAACGGTGGATGATTGGAACAATGAGAAGCGTGGATGGTTAAAGGGTAGGGGTTGGAATTGGGAAGTGTTTCAGGAGGCGGTTATAGGCATGGGAGAATTTATGAAGGAAAAATGTGGTGGGTGTGGGTGACAATACATCCCCATTGGTTATACAATAGGGGGAAGCACCCTCGGGGAGGAAATTGGGATGACTGGAGCAGTGTTCCTAGTGCTATAGTTTCTTTCACCAACATGCTCATCAAATAATTGAAGTCAACAAGTTGGTCCCTCAACTGTAAAAACAAAAAAGTTCATATAGTTATGCATATGCATTGCAAATGATAATATATGGCATTTCACATAAAACAATGCATAACATCAAATTTCCATACCATTTTTGTGTATAATAGAATGTTGCATTAACTCGGGCATGTGGTCCACATTTCTTTGTTGTTGAGAAGATAACTACAGTTGTTCATTAATGCTCTTTTTTTTTTTGCACGAACTCGTCCAACCCTTTCAGATTGTAGTTTATCTTTCCTTGTTTTTGACTTGCATCGCCTTTTCTTATTGACTGAGCTGAAGAAAATATGTTTTCTCTTGGTAGTGATCTTTGATGGAGATATAGTATTGAAAAACATTTTGTTATATTCTTGACATGCTTTATCTACCAAGTTGTTCAATGCATATGCTTGTTCCAAATTTGTAGGTATTATGGATCTCAAATTCTCATGAGTTAATGAGTTAACATGTTTCATCTCATCATCTTCAAATAATGCACTATCTGGTCGTATATTGGTGGATTCAACATTATATGAGAAATTATCTAAATCATCAATGCTTGTTTCATTGTGATAATTTAGATTCGGAGGAGAATCAAAGCATGGCCGAAGCTCTGTTTGGATTTCTGGGCCCAATATAGGTGATTCATTCAAATAAAATAAAGTTCTAGGCCTTTCTGTAGTAGGATTAGTGACATTAGGTAGTACATTTTCACCCAAACTGATGTTACTCACCATCATCTCAACTTTCAATACATGTTTACAAACATTTCCATTCACGGCCCACTTGCAATTACAAAAGTGTAGATTTGAATCTTTATATATCACATTGTACCAAATATCACGAGTATCCTTATTTTGGCTATGAACCCAATAATTTTTGTTACTCTTTTCATTAGGCACATGATCTTCATTTGGGATTTGTTTAGCTCTACACTTGGATGAATTCAATTGTTCCTTAATTTTCCTAGGTCATACAAAACCAACTTTTTTTAAACGTTGCATATGATTGTGATATAATACAACCTTTGTCAACAACACATAAATAAACCAATCAACCCGCCTATGGCATGCATTGTTCTTCTCACTTAGGTACCTTTTCTTGTTATACCGATGGTAAGACTTAATTGCATTATTTGTATCTTAATTGGAATGTGGAAAATTTCTATATGTTTTTGCCCACATATCTGTAGAAAGAAATTTATTAGTTATGAATTAATAACTATACATGTGACATGCAAAATAGAGTCATTAAAACCACTTATAAGAAACTTACATATTTTGTTGTTGGCTAACGAATTTGTTTTAAAAAACTTTATATGGTCATTAAATCCTTGAAAGAAAATTTCAACTTCCCTTTTTACAGATTCATCATCTTCACATGTGTGCATGATTTCTCCTAAAGCACGAAAAATGTGGATTTGGTTTTCCCTTTCTTGGACTTTATTTCCAACACTCCTCAACCATGCATGACGAACATGCCACACACATAATAATATTGTACAGTTGATTGAAGGCCTGGAATAACATAATTTTTAGAGAGAATATACATTAACAATATTTTTATGTCTATTATAAAAAGAATAAGCACATCACCTTAACGCTTCAATTTCAGTAGTAGCATCATTTGTAGTGAAGGCTTGAACATGCCAATCTGGTCTATCTTTCTTCCCAATGGCAAAGAGATTTGACATCCATTTAGAAATATCAGCTATAGTATTGTGTGATGATATCACCCAAGCTACTGGAAACCCATTGTGATGTTCGTTGAAAACCATTAAGGTGTAAAGTTGATACTACATTACAAAAAAAGTACATAATTATATTTATATAAGATACATGCATTAAAATGGGGTTGAATAAATGAATCAGATTTAGGTTAAATTTGTACTCACCCCATACTTATTTGTACTAAATGATGAATCCATTGAGATTATATTGCTGTGAGAATATTTTAGCATCATTAAACACATCCACTTTGTCTATATGCCTGTGATAAAAGGGATGTTTTCAATAAGATCTTGTTTCTAGTAGAAGAAAAAGTTCTCAGGGTGTTCCTTATGCCAAAATTCTACATTGATTGGATCATATTGATCTTTAATGTACTCTAGCCTTATGGTATCATTGTAAATGTTTAATATATCTTGTCTTGTCTTGTATGTATCTCGAGATGTCCTTGTGTATAACTCACAAAGTCCATCCTTCACATCAGAGATGAACTTGTCCCATATCATTGTAACATTAAAACCTCTTTGGATTAAATGTTGGACAATAGATCACATATCCCTTATTAAATGTGGTGCATAACTGAATCTCATAGGCCTACCAACTGCATCTTTTCCATGACAATCAACATTGGATTTATCAATATGCCTACATACAATATATATTATTACAACATCATCTGGTCTAAGTTGAAGTTGTCACACAATGAAGTGACATTGGAAACCAACTTTAATACTTTCATGTCAATTTCATTTTTTCTTTTGATATGAGGATGCACTCATAATTCTGTTTTGCACTCCAGACCATATGCACACCAATAAATATATATAAAACATTTACGAAAAATTAGATATGACATTTATGCATATTGAAAAAAATTATATGCATTGAAAAAATATATAAAGACTCACATAATGTACTCCAGATATGTTGAAAAATATGTTTGTCTGATATCCTCTACCTTTTTACTTCATTGAGAATTAAGAAGAAATTGAGTGGGTGCACATTCACTCGATTCCTCTCCTCTGATAAAATCATTAAGTCGACAATATGGAATAATTTCAACTTGGTCCCCATCAATCTCTATCCATGTTAAATCTTCTACTTAAAATTCAATCATATCCTTTGGGCCTTCAACTTCCAACCCATTAATCCTCTCCCACTTAGTCATTCTTCAAATACTATAAAAATTGACTTGAAAATAATTTGGTTTGAGTAAATATTATGGTCTTGATTAATGCATATCACTAAGCATAGAAATCACATTTTTAGGTAAATATTTTATACTGTTCAGGTAAACCACTTTAGTAAATATTTGGGTCATTAATCAACTTAGATATTTCTGACAAATTTAGACTAACCATGTATGGAATATGATGTCCTTTTGGAGGTGGTATCAACATGTTGGTCTCATGGTACAACTTGTGATGAGTGGTTGAGGTGGAAGGGGTCAAAGGGCAATACCTAACATGCCAATCTCATAAAAGCAAGGATGTGCCCAACACCGAGGCATGAGATGGTGTGCTAATAGAGGCCCTTCCAAGAGGGACCGAAGGGAGAGACATAACACCTCTATCAAAGGGGAAAGATTTTGTAATCTCCTAGATTTCTGGTTTGGGTCAAAACTAATGTAGGAATGTCACACCACTTTGAGTTTGATCAAGAAATAACTAAGTTTACTAAAGGGAGCAAGACTCGACGCATTGTCCATAGCAAAAGTGGGCATTCTGAACAAAGTTGATTTAGATAATTTAGAGGTTTCATCCATATGAGGGCAAAGGTGATTTTGATGCCTCCCTTCAGATAACCTACAAGGAAAGCTACCTTTACGCTTTTCCCCAAGAACTTTAGAATCACTAGTCAATGGATCCACCATAAGTTGATGAGAATATTTAGACCACACTTCTAAGACTCTAGGTGTACCAGAACAATCCTTAAGAATGTAAGCACCCTTAAAAAGCTTGCAAAGGTATTTGGGCATGCGTTGCATGTTGGAGGGTTCCTCAACATTACCAAAACTCATAGCCATGGTTGGTTTGTTAGACCCTTTTGTATGTTTCTTCTCCTTCTTCTTCCTTCTGTTATTCTTAGCCTCCTAGTTACCAACATCGAGACTTTTACTAGGCGAAGAAGAAGAAAGGGTAGAAGACATGATGGGAGAAGAACTGATTAATAATGATAAAAGAATAATAAAGTTTTATACAACATTAATCAACATCCTACTCAGTTGGCCCTTGTTCTCCTAATGATGTATTTTAATAATTTTGTTAAAAGTATAAATATGAACATTCGTGTCATATTTTATTGATTTTGTTAAAAGTATAAATATGAACATTCATTAATCAACTAATTAGCTAATGGTTGGGTTTTTGAAATAATGGCCAAGAACAAAAACATTCAATATAATCTTGGAAGTGCCATGAAACTTCAGAGAAACTATCTTTGTTTCTTTTACTCTAATCAATATATGAAGCACTACGACTTTGCATTTCACTGTGTAGTCTTGCAAGGTCCTCCATTCTATAGAAATTTTAAAATATGTTTAATATATTGATGTGTTATTCTTGTTATAGACATGATAGCACAAAACAAAACATTGTTGAAGAAGGTTTATACCTTGACGAATGTCATAGATCCATTAATAAATTTCGTTCATATTAAAAATATTCATAGATGTAGATAGTAATTAGTTAGTTTATGTAAAGACAACGTGTGCTAATTTTTAATATTTATTATTTATCGTATTCCACTTTTTAAAATGCTAAATTGGAAGGTCTTAGTGGGAACCAGGGTTTTCTTTCCTATAAGCTATTAGCTAGAGGCTAAGATTGTTTCTTACAAGGAGATGGATGTTATATGTCCATCAGTCCAATGGTGACTAACCTAGACTCAAAATTTATCTATATATGTATGTATGGATTGATTTACAATGCACATGAAATTCTTTTTATTTATAAAATAAGTTGCATTTATCATGAGATGATATATTGTACTTTTTTATCAAATACTTGTGTTTTTTTTTTTTAATAAAGCTTCTAATATTTTTCCTTTAAAATAAAAAATGACTATCTACGTATGGCACTCCCAAGTGAATTTCCAAATTGATATTTTTGCAAAAATTACATTAATCAATTAGTTGTAAAAAATATAATGCATAGAATGAATTTTAATAATTCATGAAGAGATTTTGATTAACTACACATTCTCACCATGAAGATCTAAGGCAACGGAGAAAATTTCCCTTCCTGGGTAGATGCCAGAGCACTTGGTGATGGATAAAGGCATGGTTCAAAGTTGATGGATAAAGGCATGGTAGAAATGAAATAGGAAAATGGTAGTGGGTGTGGGCGATGATACACCCCCACTAACTGTACAATAGTGGGAATCAATGTGCTAATTGGGGGCCTTCAAAGAGGGATCAAAGGGAGAGACATAACACCTCTCCCCAACAAACCCCCCAATATCTAGAGTAAAACCACTAAAAAAGTTGTGAATTAAGATAAGAGGCAATCCCCTCTATTAAATCTTCTTTGAGAAAAAAAGACACAATGGTGGTGACTTACTAATGTTATATAATAGGATAAGGACCATGCAAATCAACTAGTTCCAAAATTCAAGACTCACAAAACCACACCTCATTTTGCAATCTAGTTCCTATAGCTAAAAATCCAAAGCCTATAACCATAATCAATGAAGAATAAAGGCTGGAACCTCTCATTAGATCAAAATTGTGTGGAACCAAATAGTTACTCACGTAAGCAGCGTGTGGATTGATTTGCATATATCTCTACCAAAGCATTATTTTCCATTAAATCATGCAAGAAGTTAACCCTTGAGAGGTCTTAGATACCTTCTTCATCACCACCTTCAAATTTTGAAAACCAAAGTTGATGGAAGTCTTAAAACCTTTCCATAGTGTATATGATTCAACATGATTATTTATTGCAATATCAAGAACCCAAATAAATGCACTTTCAAGTAATCCTATAGGATCTGTAATAACCCCTCTATCACCCAC